>JAZHYW010035675.1:0-69547 GCA_037355805.1 Ixodes ricinus
AGTGAGGCTCAACCAAAAAGGCCCCGCGCATCTCGAGCAGCAGCGGAAACGCTCGAGGTGTGCTCGAGGCTTGCTCCAACGATTCTCCTGGCGACACCATCATAGTCAAATCTCTCTTCATTGTATTAAACCCATCTATTCACCAAGAGCCTGACAGATTGGTGGAGGTCCGTGGCTCCTTACCTCTCGCAATCGACTTCAAGACCTGGAGCTTCGTAGCGGACGCACGGCCCGTCCACTCGCCATGCCCGATGAAGAAGGAAACGCGATCAGGCCCCGGGCTCCCACTGTGACCATCAAACACCGCCAGCGGGACCCTCCGATATTTACGGGATGTCCTGACTCGGACGTGGAGGACTGGCTAAAGAATTATGAACGGGTAAGCCAGCACAACGGGTGGGATGACTCATTTAAGCTCGCCAACGTTGTGTTTGCCCTCAAAGATACTTCCCTTCGGTGGTTCGACAACCATGAAGAAACCATAAATTCATGGGACGGCTTCAAGACAGCTTTTGCCGAGGCTTTCGGTCAACCGGAACACCATAAACTAAAAGCACGAGATGAACTGCTCCGCCGTTACCAATCGACAGCCGAGACATCAACAGCTTATATTGAAGATGTCCTCCGACTCTGCCGCCGAGTCGACCCCCACATGAGTGAGGATGACAAGATCCGTCATCTCTTCAAAGGACTTTCCCAACAATTATTTTCCATCGTTGCTCCGAAATCTCCGCAAACCGTGGTCCAGCTCGTCTCAGAATGTCGGAAGTATGAGCAACTGGACAACGCGCGAATATCTAAGAGGCCCTTCGATCGTCTCCCTGAGGTGTCTCATGGGTCATACCCCGACACCACCCTTTCAACCATGATACGCACCATCATCCGAGAAGAGCTGAGATTTTTCTGGGACAACAGCGTGGACCATCGCCCCCTTCGGAACCCTCCGGTCATCGCCTTGACATCCAGTCCACGGTTCGTGACGAGCTTCGTGCTGCTCTAGAGCCCCTGCCGAACGCCCCTTCCGTCTACACACCAGCCCCACCCCCCGCAACACCGCTGTGCGCATACCAGCCATGTCCATCTCCATCCGCCTCACCACCCTGGCAACCTCGTCAAACACGTCGCCGATCGGACATCTGGAGAACTGACGACAACCGACCGGTATGTTTCTATTGCAACACGCCCGGTCACGTTCTCCGGTACTGCCGACGCCGCATCGCCGATGCTAGCCCGCCAGCCCCTAACAGCCAGTACAGCAATAACTCTGGAGACCGCCGCTCTTCCTATGAACACCGCCGCAATGATAACTCCTCTTTCCGGTCCTTCCCCCTTCTCGTGGATCCTATTCAGAAAACATTAACGCCGGACAAGATCTTCATGACCGCCGCTCGCCCAGCCCCGTCACGCCAGCACAGTCCCGCCGTGGTCGTTCACCGTCACCCTATCCTGCTCGCCGCCGCTCAGTTTCGCCCTTCAATGACCCTATCCCTTCCACCTCGCACCAGTCAAACTAAACCCCGCAGCCTGCATCGACAGTGGAGGTCAGGCTGCATTTTCACAAATTATAGAAAATCCTCCGTTTCTTGGACCGACGAACATAACTGTAGAAATTGGACGACAAAACTTTCACGCTTTGGTGGACACTGGAGCAGCGAAATCCTGCATTCCTGAACATGTTAGAAGGCGCTTGCGCAAAGTCCTCACTCCCCCTCTGGGGGGCACCTGTTGCGCATGGGAAATGGCGAACTGGTGCAGCCGCTCGGATATTGTACAGCATCATTGCAGGTGGGTCGCAACCGATATGTGGTAATGTTTACCGTGCTCTCGAGCTGCATCGCAGACGTCATCCTTGGATGGGATTTTTTATCTTCAACCGCCGCTTTCATTGATTGCGCCAATCGTGAAATTCACCTTAATTCCACAGACGACCCCAGCCCCCATTTTGATGCGTCACTTGCTGCTCTTCACACCGATGATGATTTACTCCTACCACCTCAGTCGGCCGTCGCTGCTACACTGGTCATGACAAATCCAGTTCAAGGATGTGTTGGCCTCATTGAACCTATAGACACCTGTTTTAATAAGAAAGGAATCGTCATTCCCTATAATCTCGCCACGATCACGGGCGACAGATGTCACATCTGGATAACGAACACTTCGACGCAGCGCCAGATCCTTCCCCGAGGTAGCCGCGTTGCCACTCTTCAGGTGCACATTGAAGACGACTTTGCTGCACTTGCCCCCGCAATCCCCTGTACCAAACCATTGACTGAAAATAATTCCAGCGAGGCAGTAGAGAAGATGATGGCTTCAACACTCGTCGAAGCCGAGCGTCACCAGATGCGCTCTCTTCTAACTTCATACAGGGATGTTTTCGATTTCGGGGGCCAAGTGTTAACTCGTACCACACTTGTCGAGCATCACATCGATACTGGCGACTCCCTCCACTCCGAAGCAGACCATACAGAGTATCTGCCCCGGAACGTAGAGTGATTCACGATCACATCACCGACATGCTAGAAAAAAGAGTGATTGAACCTTCATCTAGCCCCTGGTCCTCCCCCGTGGTACTTGTAAAAAAGAAAGACGGCACCTGGCGCTTCTGTGTGGACTATCGCCGCCTCAACAAAGTGACACAAAAAGACGTCTACCCACTGCCCCGAATAGATGATACCCTCGACACGCTACAAGGGTCGTCCTACTTTTCATCCATCGATCTTCGAAGCGGGTATTGGCAAGTTCCTCTTGCGCCCGCTGACAGGCCTAAAACAGCATTCATAACACCTGATGGCCTTTACCACTTCAACGTCATGCCGTTCGGCCTCTGCAACGCGCCTGCGACATTTGAGCGCATGATGGACGCCCTCCTCCGTGGCCTTACCTGGAACATTTGCCTTTGTTACCTCGACGATATTGTTGTCTTCTCTTCTACATTTGACGAACACTTATCTCGGCTTCGTAGAGTCCTTGACTGCATGCGTACTGCTGGCCTGCTATTAAATTCCAAGAAATGTACCTTTGGTGCCCAGAAAATCAAAGTCCTCGGCCACATGGTCACCGCAGACGGTATACGACCGGACCCAGACAAACTGCGGGCGGTATCGCAGTTCCCTGCCCCACAAAACATCAAGCACTTACGGACATTCCTGGGTTTGTGCACCTACTTCAGAAAATTTATTTTGGGATTTTCCGATATCGCTGAGCCTCTCAATCACCTACTACGGAATGGCATCGCTTTCACGTGGGGTCCAAACCAACAAACCTCCTTTGAACGCCTCAAGACGGCCTTAACCTCGGCTCCCGTTCTTGGCCACTTCGCCGAAGGTCAAGACACCGAAATCCGAACTGACGCCAGTGGCCATGGAATAGGCGCTGTTCTAGCCCAAGCTCACAACGGCCAGCAGCGCGTCATAGCATACGCTAGTCGAACTTTAACCAAAGCTGAACGAAACTTTTCTACCACCGAGAAAGAATGCTTAGCCGTCATATGGGCTGTATCCAAGTTTCGCCCTTACTTATATGGCTCCCCATTCCGTATTGTAACTGACCACCACGCCCTTTGTTGGTTGGCAAGTTTGAAAGATCCCTCTGGACGTCTCGGCCGCTGGTCATTAAAGCTCCAGGACTACATCTTCACGGTCGTCTACAAATCAGGGAAGCGGCACCTCGACGCCGACAGTTTATCTCGATGTCCGCTTCCAAACGACGCGCACCTTCCTCCTCATGCACAAGGGACGGATGACACAGCAACTCTAGACAACATCGATATGGCCACAGCGCAACTATCAGATGATTCCCTGCAACCACTGATTCTTTATTTGCAAGGCCAACCAACATCGTGCCCTGAACGCACCAAACGACGTGCCCGTCTATTCACTCTTCGTAGTGACATTCTTTATAGACGAAATTACGAGCCCCAAGGCCGATCATGGCTCCTTGTGATTCCAAGACACTTACAAAAGAAAATAATAGCGGCAAATCACGACGACCCCACAGCCGGACACCTTGGATTTTCTAAAACTTATTTCAGAATCCGTGAAAAGTTTTTCTGGATCGGCATGCACCGTACTATTAATAAGTATGTGCGCGCATGCCATCTATGTCAAGCAAAGAAACGACCAACAACTGCACCTCCTGGACCACTCCGGCCGCTTTCTCCACCAAGCCATCCATTCCAGCGCATAGGACTCGACTTCCTCGGTCCGTTCCCCCAGTCACAAGAAAAGAGTCGATGGATAATTGTAGCTATCGACCACCTAACCCGGTATGCGGAAACGCAAGCGCTCCCCGCCGCCACAGCTCTTCATGCAGCCCATTTTTTTCTTCATTCCGTCCTCCTCCGACATGGCGCCCCCCAATCTATTATCACGGACCGCGGCACGCCGTTTGTAGCAAGCCTTCTTCGAGAAGTCTGCCGCCTTGCAAACACAATTCATACCGTCACCACTGCATATCATCCACAAACAAATGGCTTGGCGGAACGGTTCAACCACACTCTGACCGATATGATCTCCATGTATATCACAGATGACCAAGACAACTGGGATTTAATTTTACCATACGTTACATACGCCTACAATACCAGCCGTCAAGCCACCACCGGTTACTCTCCGTATCACCTCTTGTATGCACGCGAGCCACTGTCTACAATCGACACGCTTCTGCCATACATAGACGACTCTTCTCTGGATGTTTACTCCCAAACCATCCTCTACCGCGCGGAAGAAGTTCGGCAGCTTTCCCGCATTCGAACATTACAATCACAACAGCAACAAATTATTCGTCACGCCGAGCACCACACTCCCGTTACATACAACATTGGTGACGAGGTCCTCATTTGGACACCCTCTCGAAAGCCCGGAAAATGCGAAAAGTTCCAAAAACAATTCAGAGGCCCCTTTCGCATCTCTCGCCAGCTGTCCCCCACGAACTATGAAGTGACTCCAGTCATTCCGCCCCGGGACAACCGCTCTAAACCCACTGATGTCGTGCACGTCGCCCGACTGAAACGCTACCACCGCCAAGTCCCCTAGCAGCATGGCCGGCGGACCGGCCCTTTTTCAACGGGGAGATAGCTGTTAGGAAGGAAGAAGAAGTGAGGCTCAACCAAAAAGGCCCCGCGCATCTCGAGCAGCAGCGGAAACGCTCGAGGTGTGCTCGAGGCTTGCTCCAACGATTCTCCTGGCGACACCATCATAGTCAAATCTCTCTTCATTGTATTAAACCCATCTATTCACCAAGAGCCTGACAATATTGTACTTTCCCTCATATTTCCATACTGTTCAGTCCTTTCCCCAGAGCGCAATCGCTCTCGGGGAGAAGACAACAGGACATCGCAGACGACAGTCGCATTGGTCAGACCACTGGAGCGTTCCAACATGACTACCCGCACGTAAATCAATTGCACCGTAATCCCTCAAACGGTCTTAAAATCTTTAATGTAAAGCGGAAGGTCAACCTGCGACACCCCCCCTCCATCACGGCCCGACCAGCGGCTTCAATGCCCGACAGTTTATGTTATCTCATCTTGTTGTCACACAACTGATACGCGAACACACTGGTCACATCGCCGATAATTCCAGTCTTCTGCTCACAAACGCACAACACTGCCATCGCGATGTTGCTGCTATGTGCTGACACGCAGAAACACAGAACCACGTTGATTGCCGGTTGCTACTCGGCATCGGAAAACAGAACCGAACTCAGCACAGAAGGCACCCAGGCACCCAGCGGCAAAACCTGACTGTTTTAGACGCAGTTTCCGCGGTTTCCATAATGTCGACAACGTCAAAACGTCGTTCCGCAGTCCGGAGGCGGCCATCTTAGCCAAGTGTACGTAGCGCTGCTGTGGCTGCTCCGGAACTTCGCTATTTCTAACGGCTTTGTTTGCTCGTTTTATTGTTCTATAAAATTTATGGTAAAAACGTCAATGCAACCAAAATGTTCTGCACGTTTGGACTGGAGAACGGTATTACAGGCGGCCTTCGCTGCCGCTGAAGCTCAATCAACTCAACAACATTTATTATACAATCCGCGCGATGCGCTCGAAAAACGAAACTGAAAGAAGATGAGGCGGGCAGGGCGGAAACCTTCTCCCGTCTGCTTGGAGAAGGAAAAAAGCGTCTCGTTCCTCCCTTCTGCTTCGTGTCCGCATGGGGGCGCGTCAGTAGAAGGGGAGTAAGACGCGCAGTTGCTACATTTTTCATTCTTTTTTCTTAGAGTGTGGTGATATAGCGAAAATGTCACAGTCATATTTTGCTCACTAACTAATTTGCTTGTTCTAACTTGTCTCAAATCATTAGCGATTGTTTGATCACAAATTGGTGCGTAATTTAACACTCTCGCATATTTCCGCCATATGTATTTTTGTTGTCGTTATAAGTCTATCGCTGATCGCTGAATACAAATAGATATCCTAAATTATAGCCGAAAATGGAGGCCACTTTCTTTCAATATAATTTTTGAATCGTCCGAAAATGCCTAATATTGCCCAGTTACTGCCGATTCGGAAACGACATTCAGGGAAAATCGGTTTGTGTACCATATTTTTCAGTATTGTGTCGGCGTAATATAATAGATATTCTATGAACATTTGCAGTGTCAACATGGTACCGGCATTTCTTACAATATCATTTTCGAATCGGCCGAAAATGCCGAATACTGCGCAGTTATTGCTGATTCAGAAACGATAGTCAGAGAAAAACTCGGTTCGTGTATCATATAGATCAGGATCTGTCTCCGCATACAAATGATATTCCGTCGACATCGGCAGTTTCAAAATGGTAACGGAACGATTTTCCCGATACAACCAAAATATCGGCAGTATTCGCACGACTTGTCGCGACCCGAGGCGAATATCACGACAATACTGTGTGCTGCCTGAGCGTGGACACGCTCGTGTACTCTCATCCTCTCGCCGTACTTTCAACTTCAGTGAACGGACGACGTGCTGGTCCCATCGCAGAGTCAGCGACCAAGTCACAGGTTGCACCCTCCCTTGTTCCTGGATGGGAAATGCCGAGGCCCAACATTAATGGTGCCAAGTGCTCCCGACCAGTCATCCAGCTGCCTGTTCTACGTTTGCGACACCCTTACATGCTTCCAGTGTATCGCGGACACTGGTGCAGAAACAAGCGTGTTGTTTGCTTCCTCTTCCGACCGTGAGCTGAAACCGGGAAAACCGTTGACTTTGGCTGCGTGTTTTTGGCCATTCCCTGCAGGAGTGGACCTTTCTATCTGCATTCCTGTTAACATGCAACTCTGCAATCTAGTACATCCTGAAGGAGACACCGGTGCACAATAAATTAACAGCCTTAATTTCCTGAATGGTACACCCACCTTGCCAGCAGTTCTTCAATTTGCAGTAGCCAAGCGACTTGAAAGAGAAGGGGACAGAACACAGCCATAAAATAACTCCAGTCCGGAGGTCTGCTCGCCCGAGGAGGGTTTGGTGCTATCCGGAGGCCTGGAGAGCACTACCCATTCTAACGTTTTGAGAGTTTCAGTTCCTGGAAGAAAAGAAGTATTAATCGGTGAACATTTTCTAAAACTAACAAGTCAGAACTCGCGCCCTTACGCGCCCGAAACACATGTACGACGAAACCGTCCGATCCGACGTCTGACCACGCAATACGACGGTCGGGGCGAGGAGTTTCAACGCTCTCGGTGCTAAGAAAACCCTCTCCCCCCCAAGTTCATTCCGGCAGTCGCACGTCGGATCGGACAGTTTCGTCGTACATGTGTTTCGCGCTTTGGTCAGAGTTTATCAGCGGCATCACCGTGCATGGGCCTGGTGCAGTGGGTTGGCGCGACGGTGGATATCACGCGAGTGCCACGTGGCTGCCGTCCACTTTGCAAGAATTATGTTCCCCTGGCCGTTACTGGTTCGAATACTTAGTTTGAGACAGAAAGAACAATAAAGAGGCGTGTACTCGCACGACCGGAGACCAGATGTCCTACGGTCCACGGAATTTCCCTGAACACTTGCCGCAGCGTTGAGTCTGCCAGACATATAATGGCTTGAATTACGAAATTATCTTTGCTATTCATGACAATGCTCGGTTACAAATACCGTGAGGAACATGGACTGCCTCGGCAATCTCCTTTTCAAAGGTGGTAACTCTTTGCAACAGAAGGATGTGTCAATCCGAGGAAGGCACTGGATAGTTGCTCGAAGCTCACGTAAGCCGTTTTCAAATGACAACTCAACGAAAATCGCGTTTTTCTTTTTATTTTTTTTAATTGCATGATAAAGGAACGTGTTTGAACAGAGAACAGCCTAAAATAACGAATACAGAAGAACAGAATACAAAACATTCATCGAAGAAGGTATTCCGACGCCCGCGTACACGAAGTGCCTAGCTAACCAACGATTCCATGCCTGAGCGTTACGCGTAGAGGGCAGGATGTCAGCCATTGGCACTTGCGAAATTCAGGATGAAGTTTCGTACACACGGTCGCGACTGCTTTAATTAATATTGGGCCATCATATATCAAAATATAAATGACATCTGTCTATGGGCGAAGGCTCCCTTCAACGTAACGGGCGCAAAACGCTTGAAGTGCCTTCCGGTTCCGACCTAACAGTCCCTTTAATAGAGCGGTTCTAGTACTAGCCAACGCAAGCGCAGTGCAAGTTACGACTGCGTGCCGCACGCTGCGCATGCACGTCGCCGCCATGCGCCTATCCAAGACGCAGTTTGGGCTCTAGGCAAGCGCAGTGGGGGACACGCCACGCTAAAGGGTCGTTCACACATGCGGCTGCGTCGACTGCGTTGCGCTGCGTCGCGTCGTGCGGGCACAGCGCCTTCCCGATTGGCTCGTGCAGACATGTACACGTTACCACAAAAAGTAACTAAATACCGTTACTCGTTACTCGCTCAAAGAGTAACTAAATACGTTACTCGTTACCGATTCTCAAAAGGAACGCGTTACTTTACCTCAAATGTAACGAGTTACTTTTCTCGTTACTTTGACGACCAAATACACAACTGCTTTTGTTTCATGGTTTATTGTTTTCGTTTTCAGTAGTCGTTGCACTTAAGCAGTAGCTGCCTCTCCAAGTTTTCATCAGTTATGTTTCCCCGCTTCCTTGAGAATACATCTCCGGCGACGCTGAAGAGTCGTTCTACTGACGCGCTCGAAGGAACGGCAGTGTTGTGCTTCAGGAAGAGCTGGTGAATCTGGGATTCCCCTCTCTCTTTTGTTCTCTCTGCTTCTAAAGTTCGAAGTTGACAATGGGTTCTGTGCCTTCCCGTGTTGGCAACCTCCGGGTTTACATTCGGTCTGTACACGATTCTAGAAGGTTCAACCAACGAACCTTATTGTGTTCTCTGGGTGAAGGACATTCCCAGCTGTAGAGTTCGACTGACGTGTTCAGCGATAAACGTTGCTATACTGTCATACTGTTTAGTTGTTTTTCGGGTTGCCCATCTGCCTTTGTCGCAATAGACGCATACTCAGGTTAGAATTAAAACGAGGCTGTTTAAACGGTGTTGTACACGTTACTCCTCAAAAGTAACGAAATACCGTTACTCGTTACTTGGCCTTAAAAGTAACTAAGTACGTTACTCGTTCCTTTTCTAAAAAAGTAACTAAATACGTTACTCGTTACCGAAAAAGTAACTAGGTAGAAGTAACTCGTTACTAGTAACGCGTTACGTACATGTATGGCTCGTCAAGGGTCACCGTAGCAACAGCTCGACGCGAGCAGTCTTAACGAGACGGAAAGTGGTTGCAGTCACCTCCGACGCAACCATGTGAACGAGCCTTTAAAGGGGCGGTGCAACGATATTCAATTGGAATGTTTTTCACTTTACACGAGCTTACTGGCACTAGTGGGACTCAAGGATACTCGCACGCAACACTACTGACCAAGAAACTCCTTTGTTGTGCTGTAATTTCGAGGACAAAACCGAGTGTTTTCATTCTATCTCTCCTTCGCAAAACCTGATGACGTAGCTGGGCGGTAGCAGTACCGCCCAGTGACGATATTTGAATGCGGCTCATAGATTGGACCCGAGCATGGCGTGGACACTCGATTTAGGCTCGTGATAATCGATAGCTCGAGAAGCATTCGGGTGGTGTCCTGTGTCCAATCGCTGCAATGACGACAACAGCCGAACCATAACAATGTCTGGAACTCAGCGCGTGTCCTGTGCCTTGCCAACCCCAGCGCATGGCTATGATCAACATTGGCGGCATATAATCGGCTCCAGATCACGTGGCCGCTTGTTCTGGCTGCGAGTTGAGGGGGTGAACTCTGCTCGTTTTTCTTTAATTTTTTCTGGGACTTCGATTGCGTGTGGTGAAAAACGAACGGGTATTTCACAGGTCATTAACGTCAGGGATCCGTTCTAAGCGGTATTTGCGCAAAATACAAAAATCGTTGCATCGTCCCTTTAAAGGGACACTGTAGTCAATACTGAAATCGTCCTTTTGTGGCGACAACTCAATCTAGACGCTTTAAGCGTCCCAACAAACCATCAAATCACAATCGTGCGTAGCTTATTTCCTCGTTAAAAGCGCGTTCAAAGATCGCGACACGCCCTTCTTGGGAAGAATTTTCTTCCCAGTGAAGTGGTCGACGAAGGGCGCTTGCCGGCGAGTTGCAAGCAATGGCTTCGCCCGCGGAGAAAAAGAGGAGTCTTATCCAAATGTGTACCCATCAGACCCTCTTCGAAACGAGTACTTATAAAGAAATCATGCGGAATCTGCGCGTATTGTAGGGCTTTCATTGGTCCACACATTGTAGTCCGCGAGAAAAAAAGAGTCCGCATGTTTTCTATTGCCCTGAGATGAATAGGCGGTTTTGTAATATAGGACTTGCTATATGCGGGAACTAACACCCTTTCAGCAATATAAGATCAAAAACGACCTTTTTCAAAAATGACTTCATGCCCCTTTAACGCCAACGCAGAATGCTCGCGCTTGCTCGTGTACGCAGTACGAAAACTATGATGGTCGTCGTTCCGCTGTCTTCTCAGAGACTTACAAGAACTTCGGTGCCCTCTTGAGTGTTTAGCGGTTCGGCTAAGAGCATAATGTCGTGGTTACACCGCTAACCGATCACACAAAAGCAGGTCTGCAGACACTGTCTGTGGCCTGCTTCTTTCTTGTACGACCGTCACATTGGTCATACAAAAACCGCCTGCACACATTTTCGAATGATATCGGGATTCGAGCGTGCTTGAGGCGCGTCTGCAGATAATGCGGTCATCACGTCTGCGAAGATCGCCGTGTCTTTTCTATGAGCATGTGTCTGTGGCTTTACTAGTCGCCAGAAAGTATGCCTTATCTGCAGGTATACCATCGAGGGTTGTTCACCTCAGTCCACATCACTTATCCGTAATGCACCACTTCGGTCTTTATTATCCAGTGCCCCTCGGGTCCATCAAGGTGTGCTCAGGGGTTCATACCTTATGTTGTTAACCATCTATATAAGAGGCGAGAATTCCCTCCTCCGTCTTTATGACTTTCTCGCGACCGTGTCGTGCAACATTGACATAGACCGTTCGACCGTTCCATTTGTTTGTTTGATTTATTTTTATTTGGGCGCACTGAACTAAACGTTGCGAATACGCCAGCAAAATGGCTCCAGGCCCCCTTTGCGCCACATTTTTCTCGGCTGTTTTTATTACCGATTTCCAGCGATTTAAGCGGGCGCTCTCGCTCAACCAAAGCAGTGATTTCGTCTGCCATTTCGTATGTAGAGAGAGGCAGGCAATTAATCCCAGATCGCTGCTGTTCTGGAAGCTACGGAAAATTAAGGCCGTAATAACGACTATGATAACGTCACATGCAGGGGAAAAAAAGACGTTTACTTAATTGAAAATAAAAGCGAGATTTCGCGTAGGACGAGAGTTTACTGGAAAAGAAGACAGCGTCATATAGATATTTAGGCATTTGCATACCGTCTCTCCTTTTAGGCGGCAGAACCCCCCCCCCCCTCTCCAACCACCCACCTTTCGACAATAATAACAACGACTTGGTTTAAAACAGCGCAACAAGACAAGGGCAAAGTAAAGACGAGATAGACGACAGCGACAACAACAAAAACTCACAACAGAAGGAATTCTCTCAAGTGTTCGTTGAAAACTTTAGACGGCTGGCTCACACAATTTCCGTTGTCACTCAAGGTTTCCATTAAGATCCAATTGAAAGAATCACTTCCTTTGCACAAGATTTCAGTCTCCTTCCCATTATGACGATCACATATTACATGCAGCAATATGTTTGACTAGTTCAGATGATAAAGAAACATTTTTCACGCTTCTTTTCTGCTCCAAAAGGCGGCCATTCGCACGTCGACCCGCCTGGCCATTACAGCAGAGCAAACAACCAAATTAAATTTTGTTCACAGCTTCCTAGACGCAACCAATCAAAGGATCCTTTTTTCTTTTTTACGGCTCTGTTCTAAATATACGGTTCTTTTTTCTCACAAACTCCCGGTATGTTCGCTGTAGATCTCCATAATTTGACCGTATCGTTAGGGCGCGTCCGCACCGCCACTACACTATGAATGGCCCGTATCACAAGTTGACATCACACCTCCAACAAATATCTATCGTTAAATAAGAACGGAACAGTAACGACAGTCGGGTGAGCGTGACATATTCGCATCAGCATCCGCACGATGCAACAAGCGACTCCATATCCCGTTCCACTTGAAGTCCGCGACCGCAGTCAACGCTACGACGCGCAGAAGCCATTCAAGCAACGCTATCCCAACTTTTCCGTGACTAGACTTTTTTGGGTTATGCCCGAGGTGCACATTGGACACCTCTAACTGATATGAATCCCGTGCGCTAGGCGCCACGCTCTCTGCCGATGGCCGGGTACAATGAAAGGCGCGCCTCCGCGCGGAGAACAACAGCTCGACGACTCGCCGGCGTTCCCACAAGGGTGGCACCAGCAACGGGCATCTGGGTTAGAGGATAGGCAGCGGCATACCACGACGAACCATTCACCTCCGCGCGCGGAATGAGTCGCCGAGCGATACCACACCTGGAAGACAAGGCTCGCGCCTTTGCCCCCTCAAACGTCACCACTAGGGGGTCTATGCAGCGCCGCCTATGCGGGTAGAAATTGAGGGAGAGGAGACGAGAGCCCGCGGGGACGCCGGAACATCAAGCTCTGGTTGGGACGATCGGGACGCGAAGCTAGCCGCCTTTCTGTACGCGCAGCTCGAACACGTTCGAACGCGAACACCGGCGTCCGGCGTTCGAACGGCGTTGTTGACGAGCTTTCGCTCTTCAGGCGAAGCTTGTCAACTGATACACCTAGAGAATGTAGCTTTGAACAGTACACTGAAATATGGCGTCCAGTGAATTGTGCTGTGGTTGATATTGTGTTGCTTCGGACATAGGAATCCAGAGCAACGCGGAACCGATAACACTCCCGCTTAAAGGCTGAACTCTATGGAGAGAATTACGCGGCGAATAACCGACGAACTTCGCCCAACGGCTTGCGCCTGACGTCACGCCGCGATGCCCCGCCCCCGATCGCCATTGCTCCGTACCACCGGAGGACCGGAGAACCTACAAAGCGTAGTCGACGGCGTGTTTCGTCCGACCGTGACGTGTTTACGCAGTTTGAGAGCGTAGCGTTTTTTTTGTGTGTGTGTTTGTTGTTCTTCGCACAATTTGTAAACAAATCGTTTTAATCTATTTTTACCAGCGCCTACGGGCTAAATATGCCGTCGCCGGAGGAGCGGACGTTGCCGCTCTGCGGAGATTACTTCGACGAGCTCGTTGGGCCTACGAGAGCGAGATACGCGAAGAAGGTGGAACTTTGCGACGGCGAGGATCCCGTACAAACTTCGCGTCGGCGTGGACACGACATCCGACGCCGCCTTTTTCCCTACCGTAACTCATGGAGACATCGTCAACTATTTGGTGTTTTCCGTGAGCTACGTGACCCTTCAAGAGATGAAAGCATTTAAATCTCTTGAAGCCCACAACTACTTCACCAGCGGGTGGGTGAAAGGTCCCTCAGCGCGAGGAATCGTCGGCGACAACGTCATCCTGCTCAGCGAGGTATGTAGTGCTCGACATAATTAATCACCGCATTTCTTAAGGAGTGTTTTACGCGGACCGAGGTGTTGTTCAGACGATGATTGCTCGAAGATCGCGCAAGTGTACCCAAAACAAGTCAGCAGCGAACAGCGACGAGTGCTTGAAGTAAAAACGGCGTCCTGAAGTGGACATACCTTTAAACGGTGAATGGTTAGAGAGCACGAGCAAGACGCTAGTCGAGAGCTTAACCCGAGTTAATCCAAAGAGAAAGAAACCGTAGTGAAAATATTTCAGCCAGCATATGCAATTAAATCTATTTTTCAATGTAATCTGTGCTGAACCACAACATTGGCCTTGTTTTACTGTGTGTGCACCTTTGTTTTTCATCGGCATTCTATCTTTTTGTCATTTCAGGTGAACCACTCCCAAAGGCTGAGGGAGACCCCAGCCAAGGTTTGGATCCTTGCACGTGGGGATGGCAGCGTCGTTACTGCGCACTGTACTTGCATGGCTGGAGCTGGAGAAGCCTGTTCACACGTTGGTGCAACACTCTTCGCCATTGAAGCAATCGTCAGGATTAGAGATTCCTCAACCTGCACTCAGAAGGAGAACACGTGGCTACCTGCATACACGCAGAGTGTGGACTATAAAAGAATCAGAGAAATTGACTTCTCTTCGGCCAGAAGCAAGAAGAATCGCTTACAAAGCTGCCGTGAGGAAGAGATTACTGCTCACACAAGACAGCCAATTCCAGAACCGTCGGAAGATGAGCTTACGAAGCTGTATGACATACGTTCTGTCTGCAGAAGGAAAACCGTCCTTGCTGCTGATGATTGAAGGACGAAATGATGTCTTCCCCCTCCGCAAGCCAGGGAACCAAGCATACTGCGAGGACTTTTTTTCACAAGAAGCACTCTCCGAGACACTCGACAAGCTCATTGAACGTGCAGAGGCATTTTTTGCGGATTTCGTTGTCAATGCTGCCATGGTGAAGTTCGCCGAAGCCACCACACGAGCACAGTCAAAGTGCACAAAGTGGTACACTTATCGGGCTGGACGAATAACTGCGTCCACAATGAAGTCAGTGTGCTCGACTTCTGTGGAGAAGCCGTCGCTCAGCTTGATCAAGCGCATATGTTATCCAGAAGAGCACAAGTTCTCTACACCGGCTACCAGATGGGGGCTAGATCACGAAGACGAGGCCGTTCAGTGTTATGTGGGCAGGGTGAAAGGAGCCCATGCTAACTTCACACACCGGAAGTGTGGGCTCTACTTAAGCTACACAGTACCCCCACATCGCAGCCAGCCCAGACGCCGCACTATACACTGCGACTGCTGCGGCAGTGGGCTCCTAGAAGTAAAGTGCCCGTACACTCAGCGGGAATCGGCACTGCATGGTCCCAAAAAACTGGACTCTGGTTCTTGTACCGCATTCAACAGGAATCCGTCGGCTCCGTCGGCTGCTGGTAGATCACCCTGTCGGCAAGCTACGAAGTCGATTGGTAGGGTACTCTTCAAAATCACATACTTGTTCCTTACCAATCCAATGACTCTCTCAACATGTATTCTCACATTGGCGAGCTTCCTCGTTGTTTCGACATCACACACACTTCACTGCTTCTTCCTTCGTAAATGCAAGTATGTGTAACTTCGCACGATGGAGTCCCACACTGTCTGAAATGTCGAACCCCCAGTCTGCTAGAACAACATCCCCTGGCTTGAGCTTGTCCAGGATGCCGCAGTGTTCGGTTATATGTTTATCACTCGTTCTGCCACCCCATCCCTCAGAAATGAATGTAATGGCCTCTTGCGGCGCAACTCCTATCAAAAACTTGGCGGTATTGCTTGACTTGTACTGCGACCACGTCTGTGCCCTCGGAAGTAGGGACGAGGGCCGCTCAATCTTGATCTCGAAAGAGTCTACAACGACCGCCACTTTTGCCCCAAACGCGTCGTAGAAGGACTGTGGCATGGTTCGCTGTAGGGTTGTCCTTTCCGGCCAGATAATTTGGCCCTTCAAGCGACAGTAGGCCACATGCAGCTAATGGTCAAAAACCCGACAGATCGTCGCTTCCGACGCACCAAAACGAAAGGCCATGTCTTGAAATGTTGCATTCAGTTTCAACTTCATGAGTAACACTAGAAACTCCTGGAACTTGCTAAGGCTGTTGAGTGGAGAATGAGAAATGAATGACTCAAGCAAGTGATACACCCCAAGGAGAATGTCGAAACTGTCCAGTCCAGTGTAGCATTTAACCTTCGTGGCGTCTCGCTGGAGGGCTGCTTGCGTGAGCTCATGATCTTCTCTTGCTTGGCGCAGCGAATAAACCTCTGTGTTGACAGCGACGAGTTCTTTCTCCAAGGCAGCAATGTGTGCGGCTGTTTGTTCAGTTTGCACACTGATGCCTGCAATGAGAAATTGAGCCCTCGTTACCGAGCACTTGAGACGCAGCAGTGAGAATCAAACATTCTCCGCTACAAAAAACCGAGCACTGTTGAGGGAATTGTTGTAATTACCGGAGATTGTAACATAATTCCAACTTTAAGCAAAGGACGACAGCAGAAAGAAAAAGAACATAAAATTACCAGTCTCCTCAGGAGTGCTCACATCCTCAATGACCTGGGGGTTTGTGCAGTGCCCTGTCGTGTGCTCAATATCTGTTGGAGTATCAAGGAAACAAAAAAATAACAGCGTTCGCGATCAGCTGTACGTGATGAAAATAGCTGGTCACAGAAACGAAGCAACTTGCACAAAAATCTGCAGAGTGAATTACCGGTGCCGTCCCCATCCACGTCTTGTTGCCCAAGAGGATGTGCTGGGGTGTTCGCCTCGGCGCGCTGTTGTGTCCTTTTAAATCGAGCGCTGCGACTCGAGGCTGAGCGATCTCCTTCGTCCGTGTAACCGAGCTTCAAACTCGGCGCCCAGTCAGGGTTCGTGTCATCGAACAACTTAGAAGGAGCTCCTGTAAAACAAAGAAAAAACGCCATTCGCTGACGCGCTCACGTTCGCGAAACTCGGCGCAGCAGACAATGATGCGCCGAGTTTTACATTCAATTTTGCGACAGCAACCGGGTGAACGCGTCCCGAAAACGGAGAACGACAAGAAGCATTTCTTACCTGTAACAAAGTGCTCGCTGCACACCTGTGTGTTCACGTTCGCGACCAGGTCGGCCCTGTTAATCTTCGCAAGCCACATGCTCCTTCGCTTCTTTGACAGTTCGTGTGTCCGCCGACACTGAGCGGAGATCACCTTCGGTAGTTTGAAAAATCTCGCATCACTGACGGTGTTACGATCACGACGCTTGTTGCGTTTAGTCCTGTTTGCACAATTAATAACCGCACATGCAACCATTCTACGTAGCGAAACCTTCGCTCAGCGAGGCAAACTGACGGCAACTCCAGGGAACTTCCGATGCAGCGATGACGATTTGGTACGGCGTAATGGCGACGGCCCTCCCAGCATGCAATTTTAATGACGTAGGTGCAAGGCATGTATAGCAGCCAGTGTGCTGATGCTACTCGTAGAGCAGAAGCCACCGGGCGAAATTCGGCGATTTTTCGCTGCATATTCGCCCTCGCGGAGTCTTAACGAAGTTGTATTCAGTCCACCGAGAGCCACCCGCGACGACGACTCCCGCGCTCACGCGCACTTCCCTTCTGGGTCAGTCTTTGCGTCGTGACGCGCTGCCGCCAGCGCGACGGCCCATGCCAGCTGCGGGCGGTTGCAGAGACCAGCGGCGCGTTGCCCTTCCAACGGGCGAGCCACGCCAAGACGTCGCCAGCAGGCGTAGGAAGCCCGCCGCGCGCCTGCAGCAAAACTGGCGCAAGCTGCGGGCCAGGGATGCCGGGCGCTCCACGCATGCGTCCGGGGCCGTCTGTCAGTCAGCCCAGCGGCAGCCCATTGTCCGCTGGCGGTCGCTTCCTTGTCAGTCACAGCGGCCTCGTGGCCGGGCCACACGCCAGGGACCTCGCCACGCCGACGGAGCGGCGGCGGCAGCAGGCACCTCCGCGCGGCCGTCGTGCCGCCGAGCGAGAGGCACCTCGCTGCTGCTGCTGCAACTTGCCACCGCTGGCGGATGATGCATGGAACATGCTGGGCGGCAGACCCCGATTCGGAACGTGATGTATGGAGAACCTCGTACACACGTCGCCGGCGTACGCGGCGTCGCGGCCAGCAGCGGTGTGTCGTCCACTGCATCTTGCTACTGGTTTTTTTGTTCGCTCGGAACTCTCGTTTCATTCTTTCGCGTCTTGCCTTCCATCGCGTTGGAGGACGTGTACACCGTCGCTGGCGGTGACGCACAAATGTCACGACGCCACTGGTCGAAATAAAATGTCTCCTGTGTGGTTATTTAAATTTTCGCTAATACTCAGGCTATAAGTAGGAATTTTAAAGCGATAGCTTTATGGGCGACACTTTGCAGAGATTTCGTCCTCGTAGGTGGTCGTCGCCGCGCGCGAAGGACGGAAAAACCCTTTTCTTTCCACTCTTGCCTCGAGGAGAGAGAAGCCCCTTACAAAACATATTTATCCACTTTCTACAAAATTTGTATAGAAAACAATGTATAGACGTTATAGATATTCAATGAAAACGTATTCACTTTTGTATCCACAACGTTTCGACCCCTTCTCTAACGACAATAAATCAGTTCCTGGCGAAGAAACAATATAAAGTAATTTGTTACAGAAAGAATAAACAAAAAGGACGGACAAGGACGGACATCCATGGAAACATGCACCCACCACTTGCCTTGTGCACATACGCAGACATCACAAATACACACGCCACGGAGCACTCATAACACTATTAATTCAGTAGTGTTGACTGCTCCACCGCTATGTATACCCTACACTTGAAAGGCAATCACTTGAACGAGGACCACCCAAGAAGATAGAAAGATTACAACTACGTCGCTTCGCTTTCCGCACACAATTTATATGAAATGTGGTTTATAATAATTGGTGAACTGCATCTCCAGTTACAAAGCATTGCAAAAGGCGATAATTAAATAACAGTCGAAAAAAGCAGCCTCCGCAAGTAGGCTCCAACTGGGTGTGATGTCGTTTCTCCGCATTGCATCTTATTATTCTATCGATTTTAGTCCATAGAAAATCTATATAAATATTTTAACAGAAAGTCTATTGAGACGTGGTGATAGAAATTCTATAGCATTTATATAGTCAATACTCTATTGCCGATAAGGTGGGACTGGGTAGGAAGTTGAAAGAGTCGTTAAAATGTGAATAGGATTTATATAGACTGGCTTTTTTTTCCGTAATGAGGTTGGGATTTTCTGTCGGTTGTGCCGCGCAAAGAGAGTGAAGAGGGCAGCCCTGGCGCCCCGCCAAGAATGGCGTGACTTCGTGTCGTCTGCTTGAAAGACTCGTCTTCAAACATTCCTCGCGTTATGCGAAATCCCCCTTTGGCAGTATCCAGTTCCTACGCGTAACGTTCGATTGTTTTAGAAACTTGCATCGCGCTTATTTATTTCACGGATCTTTGAGCACTGGTGGCAGTCGTCAGTGGAATCCACGACGCCAACCACGACGGCTATGATAATTAACCACGTCGCACCCCCGTCCTCCAGTACGTGACGGCACCATCTCATCCGCATTGCGCGACCACAGCTATCGCTTTCCTTTCTTCGCACATTGCGGCGCAAAATACGGCTTTTTAGTGAATTTTCCCGAGAACTCACAATAACGATACCCGACACTCCGCCAGCACCTTTGTGAGCGCATAGCATTATTATCGAAGTTGTTGAAAATATCATCTAAAAACCAACAATTATTATCGACGCTTATTATCGATGGACGACATGATGCATTAGGTTAGAAAAAAGTGCGCCCCTGTTTCCAAACTCTAGGATACACAGGGTGGCATAAAAAGCGAGGCCGGATGTAAAATGAGCCGGAAAAATTGGCGCCTGCCCGTGCAGAGCTCATATTTATATCAAAATGTGTACTAGTTGTGCTTAATACCTTTTAAAACTCGGAGGTGTAACTCCGTTCAAGCGCAAAATGAGATTAACCAGATTAACATCGTTGAAAATTCCGACGACGAGCGCTGACGACCGCGTCCGCGAGAGTTGTGTTTGGAGCTCTCATTGAGAGGTAGCGCAACAGATCATTCAAAACAGAAAACGCAGCTGAGCGACATGTTTCCTGCAGGTTTGGATTTGTTTCCTTTAGTTCCCTTGTTAAAAACATAGTACATAATTAAATGACACCATACATCGTGATCGAAAGTCGTCGTCATGGTTTTTTTCTATTGCATGCGTCACTTCTCAATAGCATCTGCAAACAAGACTCTCGGCGCTACTCTCTCATCTGACCCGGCGTCCGTCAAGGTAATTTTCAAAGATGTTTTCATATAAAAAAAGAACAAAAACAACTAAGCTACGCTTTGAAACGTCGCAATTTATACCACGCGCCACTAAAACACACCTCAGATGAGACTTCAAACTCTCTAACAGCAGCTGCCAATTTTTCGGCTTCAGTTTACCGCCACCTTCGCTAATTGTGCCACTACACTATCTTCCTTTGTCAGGCCCACATGCAAAGGGTAAACGAAAAAATTGCAAAGAAGACCGTATATCAATTCCATATAGTCACGCGACACGTAAATACACCAACACCCATATGGACGGGCTAGCTGCACATACACTTAGCCAGCGTAAATACACAATATATAGACCTTTTCGCATAACCTTATATTAGCGTGCAACAGACACCATCGACGCAGTGCATTTTTTGGATTGCCCATTGACAGAGGCTATGCAAGCACCAAGGGTATGGGCAAAAAGGCTTAGAAACGGACGTCGTGCGTGAGTTAGATCTGAGCGTTTCTTTACCGTGTTACAATTTCCGAAAATATGTACGGTTGTCTGGCTACCACTTGTGGTCGTCGGGTGCACAAATAATTTTATTCAGCATAACAACGATCGTGGAAAGTGTAAGATGAGCACAATAAGGAGCTGCAGCGCGAGTGTGGCCACAATGTTATTGAGCTTCGCATGTTCTCCAGGGACCCTCATTTATGAAGTCATTCGACTGCGAACGTGAATAGCGAGGGCTTTGTATCAGACTCATTGTCACGCTTATGCTCATGACTACTCCATCTAGGGCATGAGGATCGATTCCAACCCGGTGCAGGTGCTTCGATTAGATTATCACTGCGAGATATGCTATTGCTCCACGGCACGTGAAGGGTATTAACTACGCTGCCACCACTCAAGATACAGCTTTCGAACGTCGAGAGCTTACCTGCATAGACTACATTAAGCTGCTCATATACACCTACTTCGAGGAACCTCATTCAAAACACCGCACTTTTTCGTCCCTTTATTTCGACGAGGAGGCAGGGTTATGTGGCTAGAAGGGGAGGTGTGACAATATATCGCTTCGTCCAGCGGGAAAAACGGCAAGGCTGTTCAGCACGCAGCGTTAGCATCGATATGCCTGCAGCAGCGCCACAACGGCACTCCGCCGTATTGTGAACACTAAAGAAGAAAAGATATCTTCACCGTTGATCACAATCGTGAAGTGACGCACAATGAACTTTTTCTTGTTAGCCATAACGGAATTGGACTCCGCACTTAAGCTCGATGCAGTGACGAAAGTGCTACAGACTGGTGGGCTTCGTAAGCTCCCCGATGTACATCTTTCACCTTCTATTCCCTGCAGCGCAGGGTGGCTATTTCGTTAATCCACTTACTCTTCGATTGCTCGCCACCCTGCGCTATAACCCACCGCAGCACCGCGTGCGCTGAGTCACTGAGTCACTTTCGCAAGCGCGATCGTCACACCTCCCCCTTCTAGCCCACCATGTCATTACCAGCTTGATTCAACTGGCCGTTCCAGCAGCCGTCATTGTGGCCTGCCGTAGCCAAGTCTAGTTCTCCATACTGACACCAAGGTTTATCCAGATAGCTGTGCTGTGACAATCAGTCAGTATTAACTTTAGCGCATAGAACTTTTTAAGGGCGGCGCCCTTAGCGTTCGGCACTTGAACAACGTTCTGCACCAGACAACGGCATCGGTACCTTGCCTCATGAAAACTCTGCACGAACTCTGCACTATACTTGAGACACTGAGATATACGAGACTATATATAGTGGTAACTGTGGTTGAGTGTAACTGGAGTTAGGGGTGACTTAACTGAGTTCTCCGTGTATTATAGATCTTCATCGACATGCTTGACAGCAAATAACGCGCATTCGTCAAATCCTACTTACTGCGGACGTAAACTTCAAAATGAGTTCTCATACTGCTATGGCCAGATCGTCCCTGGTCGCGTAGGGACGTCATTTTAAGACAGACATTAAGTTTATAAGGTTAACCAGGCGGACAACCAGCCGCTGTTATACAGGCTGTAGCTTTCTCTGGCTGGTACCACGTTGAAACACAGAATACCTGCGGGTCCGTAGAATGACGTGTTTATTGACGGATACGGCAACACGTTCGCTCACACAACGAAGAAAAAAATCCGCGTGCGGCGCTGCCATATTGGGCAGATTCACCTGGAGGGGCTAAACTGGCTGCATGGTTTTACGCCACGATTCGCGGGAAAGAGGCAGACGCCGCAAAAGAAAGTGGTGGTGACTCGGCCGGAGGCTCTCCCAGCGAGAGTCGCCCCAGCTCTCTCCCCTCCCCCTCTTCGGGAGGTAAGGAGGGACGCCTGCCGGCGGGCTGATGTGGCTTAGCCGGGTGATGGGTCGCGTCCACGATCACTTCCCAAGGGTGCGCTGGTGGCAGATTCACCTAGAACTGCGAGCGAAACACCCGCCCTCTTCGAGGAATGCGGAAGCCTCGCTCTCGTATCCGGGAAGCCGCCACCATGGCAGTTCACATGGACCGTATCGGCGTGCTGGGCCTGGATAGGGAGACGGGGAACACCGCGGTTTCCTCCGCAATCCTTCCTCCGTCACCAATGCCCATCTGGCAAGCCACGCTTGGAATATTGGCTGTCCATTTTCCGATCTTCTCGTGGCTGCTTAGTGGCGGGCGCGGGTTTGCAATTGGCGATCATTATAGGGATTCGAATATGCGACTTCCTGAGGTGTATATAGATACTGTGTGGGGAGGGCGGAGGCAATATCCCTCTGTCGCGGGACTGTTTTGGCCTTTCTGAAGAAAAAACGCATTCTTTGATTTCTCATTAGCCTGCAGATAACCGGGAACAATGGTTTTAAGCACCAAGATGGCGAGTGTCCTTACTCTGAAGCGTGCACCTTATTTAGTCGGTGCTCTAACAAAAATATCGACGCGGTAAGGCTCTAAACACCATTGCCAGATGAGCATATGCTTCTTCCTTAACTGCTGAAAAAAAATACGGGAACTGGGGACGACTATGCTAGATATCGTGCCTCGAGTTAGCCAGTACCAGCAAGGCACCTATCAAGGTGGTCAGCAAATGTTCACGTATTTAATCGGCGTGCGCATCAAACACGGCCATCCAGAGCATCCAGCGGCGGGAGGCGCCGGTTGCCAGAATGGCGCGCTCGGCCAACGCCATTGCCACGTACCGTGCAAAAGAGATAAACGGGCAGTGCCATGGCATATCGCCGTACACCGAAAACGTCTGGGCCGGAAGGTCTAGACAACGACCGAACTATCGCCGCTGGCAAACAAAAGTGATGACAATGAGCATTCTGGCTATCGTGGTCTCAACGCTGTCGAGGTTGTCGGTACTGCTATTACACGTCTCTCACGGCCTTATCTCGCGGGGGGGGGGGGGCGAACAAACCCAACAAAGCAGAAACATATATTAAAGTAGTAAATCAGCAAGAGGTCTGTAAAACATGAAGTGGTGGGCGGCCCGCTCCACACCAAACATTATTCCCTCTTACTCTCGCGAAGGACGGAGAACGCCGCTTCGGCAGCAGCTGGCCACACAAATCCAAATTTTTTTAGAGGGACGGGGGGGGGGGGGGGCTATGTCACGCATTGATGTCTTCATTCTGCCCTCTGCGGAAACAACCAAGCAAAAGCAAATAAAGAAAGAAAAGAAAAAACATGCAGTGCATTTAAATGTTTTCTTCTACTATTAGCTTCACCTTTTGCACGAGCGCCGCGCGATCACACCGCAGAATGCCATCATTACAAAAACAGGTTTGCCATACACTGTCTGGAGTGTGCTTTGACAACGCATGGCGATCCTGCATTATGGTCATACAGAAACCGCCTGGAGACATGTTTCGACAGAACAGCCGGAGCAAACATGCTTCGAGTCGGCTTGAGAGGCCCTTCGCTTCGAATGCTTCAGCATAGCAATTCGCTTCCGCAAGACAATTCGGCATGCTTCGAATCCGCAGACAATTCGGTCATCATGACTGCAGCGAACGAACATTGTGGCTTTCGTATGATATACAAGCACCGCGACTGCGACTTAACCTTGTGTCTTCTACAGTGAGGGGTGAGCTCTAAGCAGTGTGGTATTCTCGCTCACTGCTTGTCCGGCGAAAGGGCGGCAAGTAACGATGGAGGCCCGTCTCGTTCTTCGAGCCCGGTTCCGACGATCGGCGGGTTACGCCGCCGTGACTGAACTGCGCTGTTCTCGTTCCACGCACCTCCTTTCCCTTAGGCTAGTTCACACAATTGTGCTGCATTCTGTCGTGCGGCACAGCGCCTCCTCATTGGCACGTCGTAAGTGTCACCATAGCAACAGCTCGACACAAGCAGTAGGCTCGTTCACACAGATGCGTCGGAGTGCGACTGCAATCACTTGCGTCTTGTTGAGACTGTTTGCGATCAAGCTGTTGCTATGGCGACCCTCACGACGAGCCAATGGTGAGGCGCTGTGCTGAACGACGCAACGCAGCCTAACGCGGTCGGCGCAGCTGTGTGAACGAGCCTCCGCGATCGCTCCCCGCGCGCCGGCCGCATCCAGCGCAATTTACCTACGTGCTCTAATCACCCCCCCCCCCCCCTCCTCTTTTAAATTGTTCGTGTTTTCACAAAAGCAACAGCTATAGTCAGTGGCAGGTAAGATAAGTTTTCGAGAGAAAAGAAAACTGGGGAGGAGGAAGCAGACGGAACACTGGAGAGAGGAGGAGATTTCCTCCTCTTCCAGCATTCCGTTGGCTTCCTCCTTCCCGGCCCTCCTTTCCCTCGAAAACATCTCTTAACCTGTAAATGACTAGAGTCTACGTTACTGAAATCGTTTATATCAAACTCTGCATTGGAATATCACGGTCTTAGTAAACACGATTTCCGCGGCGCTGCAAAGACCTGCCACCTATAGCACTCGAAAAATGAATTAGTTATCTCATAAGCGCCGCTAACCATTTTAGGGAGGTATAAAACCAAATAACTAACATTAAGCTAGCCGAGCTGATAATCAAGTAATAAAACGTCAAAAAAAAGAAAGAAGTGACCACAACAAAAGAGTTTCCTGCTTTCCTGCCGGTCTCTTTCTCCAACTGACCATCGTCATTTTCGCCGCTAACTTTTAAACGTCACGTGAAAAGAGAAAATGATAAGAACAACAGGCATGATTTTGGTTCCAAATAAATTAAACATTGATGAAAAGGCTCGTGTTCTAATCTGATCACCCGGGCCAAGTCCCGGACCGACTCGCCGCAAACGGGACAACAGGAGAGGCGAAAGCACGGGCCTTGTGTGTCAAAATGAACAGTTCGGTGTTGCACGTGACCATCTCCATCTCCATGACCTCCTGCTCTTGGCATTATCAAGACTCTTCGGTGTCCGCGACCTCCCGGCATTTTTCTTGAATGTGCTGTTCATGGCATCCAGCCTGGCGGCATCGTTCTTGCTCGGGTCACTGAGGTCTTCACGGAAGACTGTCTCACGGTTTGCTGGTGATACTTATACGACTCGATATGTTGTTAGGGTGCTTGTTTCAGTTTGATATATTGCTAAAATAATTGATGAACTCGCTCATCCATTTCGTTCCAGTCTTCAACACCTGCGTTCCCCACAATGAATCTAAACATTGAAAGGACCAAAATGAAGTACCAGTCAAAGACAGAGAATTACCAGATGCTAGAGCACCTAGCCCCGCGATCGCACCCCGCGCGCCGGTCGCATATCTTTGCTCAAGTTATCTACGTGTCCAAATCTCCACAATGCGTACCTACCAGAGCGAGATTTGGGGCTGTCGTACTGACATCCCGTCACTCCTATACTGGCAATGGCTGTAGCTTTCAGTAAGTTCACTAACGTGAGGTCGTGTCGTTGTCTTCTCCCAAATCGACATTCCCTTTATGTGCGGGTGAAACGCACACTTACGGCCGTGTGCCTAAGTAGCCAACATACACGTGCACACGCGCCAACGTGCATACAAACACAGGCTTATATCTAAAGACGTAGACGCACGCACATGAAGAAACATACGCACACGTTCCCATATAGACATAGGAAGGTGTGAATGGCCGCACGTTATCCCACGCTGCAAAGACCGAGATTAAGACGCGTCAAGCTGATGACTTCAGCTTTTTCTTTTCGCTCTTTCCGTCATTTAAAAGAAATAGAGACTGTTGTTGACTGATGTAGACGCACATACGAACACGTATGTATGCGTTTATGTGTTTCCGTGTGCATGGAAACACACATGTGTGTATGTGTGTGAGTCCGTGTGCGTCCACGTACGCACATATCCATGCGTGTATAATGTACCTGTGAACACGAGTATCCACAAACTAAGCAAGGTGTCTTTATATCAGTTTCAACTTGCCCCACGCGAGAGTCTTTACTAACGTGTCAGGATGAATTTATTTCCTATTTAGAATCTCACTGCTCATAGAAATCTTATGCATACAGATATTTTACATTTCTATGAGAATAAGCACTTACGGCAGCGCAATAGGAGATATATCTTACTTCCTTCTGTGGGGAGCTTGCTGTCCTTTGCAATTAGTCATTCTTGAACAGAGTCAGTGAAAAAGAGCTCTTCAATACCCCAAATATAGGACCACTTTTTATAGCTTGTTTTTTTATGATGTAATAATAACAAGCTGTATATACTTGTCGACTTCTTCGACAGCAAGCACTGAATGAGAAGATACGCTCTTTTTCTGCTCCAAAGGCTTCAGTTTGTTGAATTCCTGGTGATTACTTGCTTAGCTAATTTTGTGTCCGTTCTAAATAATAATTCTAGTTTTCGCACTGGGTCGAGTTACATTAGAAGTAAAGAAGAAGGAAAAGAAAACCTGAAGCATACGAAAGAAAGGAATACGGCGATTGCTGAGGACTGAACATTTGATGAATCCGGAACCAGCGAGAGAAAACACACACACACACACACACACGCGCGCGCGCGCGCAGCGCAGCGCAATTAAGCACAAAAGTGCTTAATTCACCGTAACGTGAACGAAGAACCGTATTTTCATCATTTTCTTTGATTATTTGGTTCCGTTTCTTTCTTTTATTCTTCTACTGTCACAGAATTCAATAACATTTAGTTATGCGTCGGCGTTCAGCCTTGTCCATACTTGCCGTATTACCTGCACTGTTTTTGCTTTTCTTAAGATGTCCCTCGAACGGGCCCAATTTCAGATTTGTATGTTACGTGGGCACAGACATTTCATACATTGCCTCCTGACTGCACCGTCCCAGTGTTTCGTCTAATGCAGGGGTCTCCAAATCCCGGCCCGCGGGCCAAATCCGGCTCCGCGGAGGCCTTACGACCGGCCCGCGAGTGACCGTGGTTCTTCCAATGAAGCCCATCCCGTGTCCCACTTCCAGCAAGTCCGCTGTTACCGGCGCCCACAGTAAAGAAACGGCGCCGCGCACCAACCGCGCAAACTAAGACACTACGAAGAACGAGAAGAGACTGCCTGTTGTAACTGCCAGGTCCTCTCGCCATATTATTCACTGGACATCGAAATCACCAGTAAGACTATTCTTAGTCCCCTGATTCTTATCTGTGTAACTAATCGTATGCCGCAATTCCTTTCTGTTGCAGCATATATTTTATGACAGCATAATATATGACTATTGCATATTGTCAGCATCAGTTCTACCATTCTGATTAGTGTTGGGCCCTTTGTGAACATGCCAAAGTTCCTAGGCGCTTCGATTGATGTGTTTTATTGTCTCCAATAATTGTGTAATGCTATTCTTAGCTAAATTACATTGTAATATAAAGTATATGTATTCATGATTGTCTTAGATTTTTTTTCATGGCTATCTAATCAATTTTGGTATTTAAATGATTATATATGATATCTATTTGCTGTTCCCTTATTTGTATTTACTTATTTATTTCCCGGCCCTCGAGACCACGACAGATCCCCGATCCGGCCCCTTAGCCAAAAAGTTTGGAGACCCTTGGTCTAATGTAACAAAAGTATCCTTTCGTTCATGACAGAATCCGGCTTGTTTTAGAGCTTGCAATAGGGAAAGATACGCTCATTTTGCCGTAGACGGTCTTCAAAACGCAAGGGCATGCTCGGATAAACAAATCGTCAAATGAACAAAAATATAAAAATTAAAAATAACAACGATAATAAAGTTATTTGCTAAAAACGTGCGGTCGTAATTCGGGAATGTCGATTTAATGATCGCTCTCTCGGAGAGTGTTAGTCTACGAGAGGTCATCGACAACTTGAGAAACGCAGGGCGTATGATGTTGACGCTTCCTGATTGGTTCTTGAGCCTTCTTATCGGCTCAGTGCGCAATCTGATTGGCCGCGATAATAGGATGCTCGGGGTTCGCCACGCCGTGCGTGTCGGCGATAGAGGCACGAGTCAGCTTCATTCGCTGCCGTCTGCTTTCGTTCCCTCGTGTGGAGCAGCGAGAGGTTATTGTTCTTGGATTCGAGACTCGAGCTGTCTTCTGCGTGGTGCAAGGAAGCGCGCCCGCTCCGACGACGCCGACGACGCCGAGGCAGCGCAGCTGGGATGGCTCCGACGGACGGCCCGAAACGAGGCCGCCGCGCGAAGAAGGCGGCGAGGCGGCGACGCCATCTGCCATGCACGCCGGGGTCGTGGCGCAACCCCCGCTGGCCGCGTGCTGGCGTGGCGGGTCTCCTGTTGCGGCGATGATCGTCGTCGTGGCCAACAGGTTCCGGGTACCCCGAGCTGCTGCCGTGCAAGGACAGGGCGAGAGCTGTCCACGGGCCCAAATCAACAAATGTCTGATGGTCGGGCGGACCCTGACGGACGTCGGCTGCGAAACACCCGGGAGGCACCCCCTTTGCTCGAGGGACGGACGGAGGGAAAGCGCCGCGTGGGCGAGCGCTGGTGAATGATGTCGGACATGGTCGAACAACCGAGATCTACCTGAATGGAAGGGGAGAGATGTAGAAATGCGCCCGCACGCACACACGCACACGCGCGCGCGCACACACACACACACACACACACACACACACACACACACACACACACGAGTACACAACCACGCGCGCAGATCTGCACACAACACGCACGCAACGATCAGGTACACGCGCGCGCGCACGCACGCACGAATACACACGCGTCCAAATTTGTAGAAAACGCAGGGGCTTATTGCATCGGTCGTGTAATGATGGCCTTGTGGCGGGCAGACAAAGGACACTGCGTCAAACGAGCAAAATGTGGGTTTGTTCATGCCCGAGTCCCAGATAAAGTGACAAACAGAAACAACCGACAGCGACCAACCTCGTGCACGTGCAGCTTGCACGCGAAGGTATACCTTTCGCAGGCTTGCAGTCTCTCTGTCCTCGTGAAGCCGCGCACGAGTGATTTCACGCGTCTACCAAAGGTATACATTCGCTCCCATGCTGCACGTGCCCGAAGCTTGGCGGTGTCGGTGGTTTCTGTTTGTCGGTCTAGTGCAGTGGTCTCAAACTCATTCGAGTGTGGCGTCCAGATTTCCTACACCTGAAAGGTGCAGGGCCAACGTAAGACGCACGGGGGGGGGGGGGGAATAGACCTCGTGCTTTATGATTTTTGTAAACTCACAGTCTTGCCAGTGACATCTTTAGATTTGGTTTGTTTATAAGACTACTTTGGGCCCTGACCTGGTGCGATTGGAATTAAAATGACACCGCCCCGCCAACGTGCTCGCATCTTTAATAGAGCCAGTACACTTTCGTTCCCGTTGCTTAGTTCACCACAAAAATAACCAAGCTTAACATGTCTCTAAAAAAGAACAATCAGTTAATATGACAGTTGTTGCATTCGTGACGATTTTAACTACAACACTCAAATACGCGTCTTTTAATGGTGATATATTTTTCAAGGCGAAAATCCGGAGTAGCTATAGCTTTACCTTTGGCAGCTGCTCCTGCTGATCGAGAGTTCGCGAATCCGAAATACAGTCTTCAACGAATAGCTTTGCTCTTGCAGCCTAGTATCAGAATTGTTGTACATTACAAGAAAGCTGGAAAGCAAAATGTAAAGCGAAACAAAAGGCAAACGAACGCAAATAAGTCTAAATATACGTTAATACGTTAAAAGAGCAGGGCTATACTTTTTGAGCGAAAAGTAATCGATGAGATGAGATCAGTATGGCGCCTGCCATTTCTAGCGCTCGAGACATGGGAACCGGGACTCGTAGCTGGTCGCCTGCGGGCCGCGTCCTAGCGAGTCGCGGCCGCATGCGGCCCGCGGTTCCTGTGTTTGAGACCCCTGGTCTAGTGGGACTATGACCTGAGACAGCGACAAGTTAGTCAGCCCCAAAGGGAGTCTTGTGCCTCCGCTGTTGTTGAAAAATTTAGGCCGGGGTCTTTATGGCGCATCACGCAGTAGCGATACCCTACCGCACGCCGGTACGAAACAAGCACGGGCAGGGATTGAATCCAGGGTCTCTGGGTTCTGCCGCGCGATCTTTCTCTCCATCCGTCCGTTGAACATCCCCTCCCCTTTTTCCTGCATGCGATTTCGCATCACCAACCAGGGACAAACGAACTTGCGTGTGAACAAGTGGTAAAAGTTCGGTCGTGTCGCCGAAGGAACGTTAAGCGCGATCCACACCAACGCGTTTTTGTGCGAGCGCAGGCCGGGCGCTTTCCGGAAATTGCGTCATTTCGTGACGTCACGCTGATCCTTGCGCCTTCCGGGCGCGCATAAAGAAGAGTTGGATGATTTCAACTTCTTCTGAACGCGCACGAAAACGCGCTGTGACGTAGTAGGGCGCTCCTCTCCCGGCCAATCGGTGTAGGGCACCAGTTCCGGCTCCGCGTTTCTTCGCCGTCTGGCGCAGATGCTTTCCGCTCGCCCGAAAGCGCACCGTCCTAACCAACGCGCACGCTTGTGACTCGGAAAGAGCCCCGGAAAGAGCAAAAAGGTCACGAAATACGCAATTTCCGGGAAGCGCACGGCCTACGCGCGCACAAAAACGCGTTGGTTTGGATCGCGCTTTGTTTTGTTTTGTCAACCGTTCGTTTGCCCGGGCTTGATGGGTCGAGGACGCGTTCTTCATTGAAGTATCGGGTCTTTTGTCCTGTCCGCTCTCGACGCGTATGACCGTTTCCCATAGATCTCAATTAAGATATTGCTAAATAAATGTCGAATCTGTTTCATTACATCTTTAAGAACCGTCTAAATAATAAGTGTCTTCATTTCTTTTTTCATACAGTACTTACGCAGGTTTTAATTTTTTTATTAACCGTAAACAAGGATCGTGTGCCTGTTTTGTACTAACGACACCCTCGTGAATTTCAAAACGATGTCCGAATATGCATCCCTATGAATATTCGGCAATTCTTTAAATGTATAAACTGTTCTATCTTTTGATCTTGTTAAATTATATGGACACGCCAAGCCCTATTAATTAAGGCAGCTTCCCTGCGCTATCATCCGCCAGTTGGTACACTGGCTATACTCCGTGTCACTAGTTCTGTGCAGTGGAGAAAGAGGCAACGCCAGACGAGGAGAGAAAGGGCAACCACTAGGAAGGCTGGAGAGGACCAAAGCCTGGTGTTGCCTTCGCCTGCACTGCATACAACTAGTGACACGCAATATACAATGAGACATTACCCGCAATCGAGGAACGCATTAAGCCCGGAACACATGTGGTGCGAAAAACCAACCAAAAATTTGATCGAAATTTAAAAAAAAAGTACCGCAACATACATTAAAAAAAAAATAAAGACATGTACATTTTTATTGCACAGCAATCTCAATTACGCTTCTACCGAAACTACATTTGGGTTGTGGGTGTTCTTAATACCTTTGTCAAACGAAAATAGCCTGGATCTTTTTTTTTTTTGCGTTTCTGTTTTCGTACATTTCTCGTTTGATTTTTCGCACATGTGTTCCCTTAAGCCAACGAGCTTGAGTAAACTTAGAGCGGTAAACCAGCGGCCAAAAATGGCACTCCCCCCCCCCGGTTGCCGCCATCTTGACCGTTTGCCACATTAGTGGTCACCGTAACCTTAAAGGGGCCCTGCAATGGCTTTTTTACTAATTTTTTATTTGCACCAAACCTGAGCGCACTGAACGTAGTAACTTAATGACACTTTTCTTTTCTCGAATTTCGATTTATTTTAGAAGTTATAGGCAAATTAAAATTACAAAAACAAGCAAAAAATAACCTCCTTCATGACGTCCTTGGTTGCTTGAGTGGCCGTGAACTAGACGAGGGGTGGTGAGCTGAGCGAGCGCTCACGGCTGCCGTACTCCGTGTCGACGGCGCGAGAGGGCGCCACTAAAGCGTGTTCTGGATAGGCTGTATGTAGCGGGCAGCTAGAGCGGCTCTCATTGCATTTGCTGCGCGATTAAACACAAATTCGGCATGACACTTCATTGGCCACAAACGACAGCAAACACGGGGTAAAGATCAGTTCAGAATGGGAGCCACTTCGCGCTGCCATACCGCGAAACAGCCAAACCGCAAGACAAAGCTGCTCACCGAAGGCCTTGGGAACGCTCAGAGCCGGCCGGGTCCTTCGGTCCCTACGGCCGCAGCGCCGCCGCGTACATCCGGGACCTTTCCGTGTCGGCGCCTGATCCCACTCACCACTACTCCTTTCTAGTAGGCGCCGCCTTTTCCACCGATTGGTGGCGGGTATGTCGACGGATCATTTCTTGTTTCCGTACTTTATAAACTGCATTTGTTTCTTTTCTGATCTCAAATACTGAACAAAAACTACTTTTATAAATAATTGAAACGGTTCGCGCCCCTTATATTTTGTATTTCGACTAAAAGAAGCTTTTAGCGGCTCTGACCAGTAGTAAGCCCAGGACCTAAGACGTCACATTACGCGCGCTTTCGGTACCGCGGGTCGCCCCCGTCGGTGGAGGAGGTTTCCGCGTCGTCCGGTTAAAATATGACGCACTGATATTTAGTGACTCTCTCCGTGCCCGCTGGCTTGCCCGAACCCCAAGAGACATGGAAACCGCAAAAAAGGTAGACGCTTAATTATGATTGCAGGGCCCCTTTAAGATGGCTGCGCGCATAGCAGCGCCAGATCAGATCGGCCAGATTACGGTAAGCACGGCCGCGTTCCAAAATTTACTTGATCTCACCCTAGGGTAAACATTCTGTACCTTGGCGTTCGAAAACCTACCCGCGTCCAGTTACTCCTTCAGTCTTGTCACGTGACATGACCCACCAGAATAACTCAGATCCATTCGAGTAAGATTGGAACGCAACCCCAGAGGGCGTCCTGCTTACCGTGATCTGGCCAATCTGATCTGGCACACCTCTGGGCGCAGCCATCTTGACATCACGTGATCACTAATGTGGCAAACAGGCAAGATGGCGGCAACCAGAGGGTGCCATTTCCGCTGCAGGCCTTGGGTTGCGGTTTACCGCTCTAAGGTGATACTCAAGCTCGTTGCCTTAAGCCTGGAACAGATGTGCAAAAAACCAACCGAAAAACTTACAATAATCGAAACATAAAACATAATTCGACGTCTGTTAAAGAAAGAAAAAGAAAAACGAAGAAAACACGAGGGTGTTGGCGGAAATAGTAAATCGTAAATAGACTTCTAACAAAACCATATTTGTTGTCTTCAGTGCACAGTTCACAAAGTAGCCTGAGACGATTTGCGGATGTCCCGATTTTCAACCATATGCGAAATTGTTCGAACATCTGGCAATTCTCTGTGCAGTGCCATCTCTGTCATCCTGGTGATATCCCACACCGCCTGGTATTATTTGCAAAATTGCAGAGGGTAAGCAAACTGTCGAAGAAAAGAAATCATACTTTTGGTTCTTAACTTCTATGCTAGGTGGCGCAAGCTACCCCCGATGTAAAAGGTACAACCGTAGAGCTGCACGGTTAGTATTGCTTACGCTCTTCTTGCGCATGTACGTGCTCGTCGCCCCGCCAGTCGCCAGTTTCTCGCCGCAACCAACATGGCGGACGTGCCCTTCAGCTCGAAATTCGGCTGCCATATTTCTCGCCGACTTTTTCGCCAAATGTCCAAAATAGGGCCCCTGGCCTTTGCCCACTGAGACGGCCATCTTGCATGCAGAAAAATCGCGTTTTTGCGAGCGCTGCAGAGGCTGGTGGCGGCGTGCTGAAGACACTTTTTCTACTCGTTCGTCGTCATTCGTTGAAGAAGTTTCTTAAACCCCTGTAAAAACGATGAGACTTGCCTTTGAGAACACGTGGAAATTTTTTAATGAAAGCGCAGCGCCGCAGGAAAAAGGCACAACTCGTCGAAAGCAAGTTTTGCCGGTCTCGCGGCGGGATCAAAGCTTCCTTGGCACGCCGAAGTGCTGCGTCTCTGTGCCTTCGCACGCTTGGATATCGATCAAGAATCGATGCTGCAGCAAAGTTTTGAGGGGGTCCCGCGCAGATGTCTTTCAATCATATATCGGCCACGGAGTTCTTTGTCGTCCAGCTATTCCGGCGAGTTTATATCAATAAAGGGGGAAAACAATCTGTACGGTTGCTCTTATGCGCTATTAACCATGGCTGTGTTCTAAATCTACTCTAATGGATCACATGGCAGCACAAATAGCGCAATGCTGTGGAGCAAGGAATATTTTCGAAGGCAAAAGTACAAGACGCGTCGAGACTGAAAATATTTTAAACGCGGCCCATATGGTCGTGTGCAATCTGTTGACCAATCCCAATCCCTTTAGGGTTCAAATCACATCACCACTTTTGAACAATGGAGCCTGGGGCGCCGGAATCGTTTGGTAGGAAAAGGGGGGGGGTGCACAGAAATAAAGATTTTTGTTTTACTAAATTGATTGCCATAAACGTCTAATAAGAAACGAAAAAGAAAACGGGCCACTGCTGCTGTTTTTCTTTTTCTTCCGTCGCCACATGGACACTAGATCAAACTCGTTTCTGGACCGCGAGCGCCTCAAGTTACAAATACAGTCGTCAGAGTAAAGTAAAACGCTGCTCTAGAGGCACATACGGCTTCACGCACATATTGCACTCGCGAAACATATCCAGACGGCGCCGATTTTTTATCGGTATCTAAGCGTGAGAAGGCACAGAGACGTGGTACTTCGGCATGCCAAGGAAGCTTTGATCAACGTCCGAGACCGGAGAAACTTGCTTGCGACGGGTTGCGCCTTTTTCCTACGGCGCTGCGCTTCCGTAAATCCTTTCCACGTGTTCCCAAAGCCAAGTCTCACCGACGACCGTAAAACGAGCATTTCAAAAAGCACTTTAGTGAACTTTCAAGACTGGTTTGCACATTTGTGACTGCTTACGACCGTGTGCCTTAAGGCTGGCGTCATCTATTAGATAACTCTGGAACACGTAGAACACGAAGTGTCTTCAGCACGCTGCAGCCGCCAGCCTCAGCAACGTTCGCAAAAACGCGATTTTTCTGCATACAAGATGGCCGTTCGGTGGCCGCACTCGCGCTGCAACGACCAAGCGGGGATGCGCGATCCAGCAAATTGTCATAGAGATCAGTGCATTTGGCAGCGCCGAAGTCAACTGGTGAGACGGACAATGTTCTTCGGCACTTCACTAGATGGCGCTATGCATTTCACATATGGTATCATGTTTCGGCTAACGCTACGCCTGAGTCTTAAAAAACAAAACGAATTAGAAGTTTCTTGTAAACTGGGGACGCAAAGAGACTTACAACTTTCGCAATCCCTCACTGACTCACCGCCAACTGATTCGTTCACAGCGCGACACGGCTAGCACGCACAAGCAGCGATTGCAGGTTTTTCCTAGTTTTTCCTATGTTTAACCGAGAATTGAAAGGCGCTCATCAAAACCATTATTAAAAACATTATTTTAATACACGAAGTGCTCATTCGCCCGGTGTTTTCACAGGACGTTAAAATCCGCCATTTTGTTCTTAGATGTCAGCATCGACGTTGGTCAGCATGACATCTAAAAACAAAAGCTTCCGTGTATAAACCTTTTTGAGTGCATTTCGCAATTGAGGGTGTCACGTGAATCTTTTTAATGCTCGCATTCGGCATGCGCCAGACAGCTCATAAAACCAGAGTGGTGGACGAATTACGTCTCTGAAGCCATCTCATATCCTAGCAAACTGCGAACAAGGACTGACTGCCGTCGTGTTCGTGGGGCACCTATCCGAGTACCGAGAAAGGGCGCATGAGCGGATCGGGCCGACGCGTATTTCACTCCCGTGACTGCGCCAACTGGCGAACCGGAGTTCGGGCCGCAGCTGCTGGTTGCATCTGGGCTACGCAGTTACCCTGCGCAGCTTTGTGCCGCGCTTCTGAGTTTCCAGACACGCTTACAGTAAAAGCAACAAACAACAACAAGAAAGAAAAGAAACTAAACACACAACAAAGAAAAAAAAGAATAGGGCAAAATGTTGATAATTGGCGAGCCCTGAAGTGCTTGCGCATGACCCGCGAACACTGTTTTATTGGCCAATTAGAGGTTTCCGCTTGAAGAACAGTACGCTTTGTTGTGAGTGTCTGAGGCTGATCTGCTTGGTCGTTTCCTTGCAGTCGTGTCGGTAGCTCTATGACAGAGGTGTGAAGCCGTGAAAAATTTCAATCGAGCTTTTTGGTGTTGGTGAACCCTTCTACTTCTTGGAAAACGAATCTCTGTCTGTGCGCAATTATTCGCGATTTCATGATGTTTTTTTATCGCTAGTCGTCTTATTTTCGGTCTTTCCGTGACTTTTTTTTTCTTTTCTTCATTTTTTCTATTTTCTGTTTTATTTCGTTGTTGTTGCTATACTACTGTTGGTCTCTTACGGGACAGCAACAGGAATGGCACGGAAAGTGTACCGGCCACGCTAGACCAGAAAAAAAAATCTAGAAAAATACTGCCGCTTTCCCATAGTTATGAGGCAAGCTATTCCAACATACAACTGTTACGAGGAAAAATGGAGAACTTGAATGCACCATTTTGATAACTAAATGTTGCTGCGAGAAAGGGTAGAAAAACGTGATATGCTTATCTCAATCTATTCAGAGCTCCTCATTAATATTACGCAAGAGAACGATTTATTCTTCTCTTTCTTTTCACCTGTAAGGTGTATTTTATATGCCTGCAAAAATAAAATGTTTTGTTAGGGGCACATCCTATACCCATGGACTTGTACGGTACTCGCTACGAGTAATCAAATTACTTGTAATCGACAACCATTTAAGGTAATTCTATAATAATTTTTGATTACATCTTTTAGGAAGTCATCGTAAGAGCAATCTTATTACTCTTGGAACTACTCAAACTAATTTTAACCCTCATTATATTTTTCTCCCTTTGTAATGGCGCCCTTCGTTTCAACAAGTTTCCTGCCAAGGTCTCTTCGAACGAATGTCTCCGACAAGAGAATGGACTATCGAAACTGGCGGATTGAGAAGATAAGTAGTTTTCTAATTCCGCGATTCTGATTCAATAACGGATCAGTGCGAATGACCCGTCTTTTCAAGCCGGAAAAATAATCCGTCATTTTCAGAATCTGAACTATTCGGAAAAGTAACGGTTACTTCTTTTTTTTAAGTAATTAACGGTCAATTATTTTTCTTCTCGAGTAATGAAGTGGTAAAATAAATACGTTTTGTCCAAAAGTAATTGCGATTGTAATCGATTACTTTTTCGAGTAAAAAACTTTCTAATTGCTTTGCTCGTTACTTGACGGTCCATTCCACTTTATGCCGGATATTATAGTCACCGCTATGGAGCCACAGCTATATACTGTTGGAGCATCGACCCTCCACTTCCCGATTTTCTTGCGAGGTGCCGCCATTTGGGTGGTTATGTATGTGCGTCTTCGTGAGATTTAGGTATAGACCAACTCAGCCGGCTGACGTCACGCCCCTGCGGTGGCGCTGCTGTCGGCACTGCGCATGCGCAGATGCTTCGCCCTCGGGCAAATCTGGTTTAGTGTGCAAGTGCCCACACCCGGTGTGGGCAAATGCGGGCGGCTTGTTTGTAAACCGTTCGCGTTGGTCGATACGGTGTCAGAAATTAGCTCAGACTTTATTGCTTGGCCCTGTTGCTGGACGACAGAAAACCGCTTCCTGGACCTTTTTTCTTTGCTATCCATCCCGAGTTAGCACGGAGCTTCGTACAATACTGCCAATAACACGTGCGGCGCGGCTCCACACCGTTTTCGTTGGGAACGAAGTGTCCGTGACGTCAGAGTATAAATAGGATTTCGATTGGGAGTCTCGGGTTTTACGGGGAGGAAGTGGCCGAGTGGGCTAACGCGTCTCAGCTCGGAGCGTGGAGCGAAAGCTTGCGCTGGGAACCTCCTGGGTTCGAATCCCCACCGCCCCCGCCCGTTTCGATCTGGATGAGTTTCGTACCGGCACGCGTTCGTGTGATCACTACTGCGTGATGCACGTTAAAAACCCCAGGTTAGCGGTTGTACCGCACTGGCTAAATTTCTCATCTACAGCTAAGAGACCGATTACCCGTTGAGGCGCATCTCCCCATCAAGGCTGTATAAACATAAAGAGCAAACCAATTTTTTTTTTGAGTCTCGGTTTTGTAGTTTGTAGACGTACTTGCACCACGTTTCTGTTACGCGTTTGTTGAGCTGCGAAAATGGTTACGACAGGAGCTATACGCCGTTCACCCCTAAGCTGACTGTGCGGTGGGACCGTGGGAGCCGCGCGCTTGTCGAATCAATCAGTTGCCTCCTTTTTGTCACCTGATTCCCCTTTCTGCGTTTGGGTATCACGGATGTCCATTGCAGTAGGCTGGATCGCGAATCGAGGCTTCTCTTGCTGAGGTCGAGTGGCACCACCTGCGGCCATTGCTTGACACCAGCAAATGCACTGAACTCTATGGGGAAAAAAATGAAAAAATGAGATCTCCCATTTGTATTAAATTTTGGACGACCAAACTTTGACGAAGTTTTCTAGGAACAGTGAGAAAGTTTTGAATATATGGCTTGCACTGACGTCAGATCGCATACTTTTGACCACCATGTAAGAAGAGGAGAGGGAAGCTGCTTTCGTCCGAATTTTGAGTGGCGGGTTAATCTTCTATAATCCCCTGGGAGGAGAATAGCGACGTCTGTGCAAATCCGGAAGGCACAAAAGAGGATACCGGTAAGAGAGGAGCTACTTCCTCCCTCTTCTCTGGTGGTCATCGGAGCGCTCTTTGAATGACGTCACGTGCAAGCCATGTATAGACCAACACGCGGCCCTGACGTCACGCAGCTGCTGTGGCGCTGTCGACGGCACTGCGCATGCGCAGACGCTTCAATTCACGCGAATTCGGTTTCTGCGCATGCACAGTGCCCACACCGAGTGTGGGCAAAAGCCGGCTTGTTTGTAAACAGCGTGTCGGTCTATACTTTCTACACTCAAGTTTTCGAGGAAAAAACCTGTTTCTATCCTTCATTGACTTCCTCCACGGCCCCACGAGCAGCCATTGGGAGCCACGCCGCCATGCATTTGAGCATTTGATAAGGCGAGGCTTTGCAAAAAGACTGAAAAATAAAAATGCCTCAATCGGTACCGCCTCGAGGGCACAGCCGATTTAACGCCAATATAACATTAAAAAAAATTGGGTGATAGAGTTCACCAAATATAAATTTAGAGAATAAATGCCAATTGATGGAAAGGAAATGAATAAAAAAAATTTGGTGTAAGAGAAGTAGCGGAACCGCCGCCAGGGGAACGGCCTAATCAGCGGGTAGATTTATTTTGTCCCCCTTTTTTTCCCCTCCTTTTTTCACTTTCTTCCTGAAGTTTACCCCCCCCCCTTAAGTTCACCTTGAACTTTAATAAAAAAAAATTTAATGAATACTAATAATTATAAAAATTATGACGCAAAAAAATATATAATAATAATAAAAGGTGAGTAAATCCGAGTTAGTTGGCGTATTAAAATCTTGACTTCTTCTATCGTTTTCTTCTCTTCTTTTCTTCACTTTCCCTTGTATTCTTCTCTTCTCTTCTCTGTTCTTCCCCGTCCGTGTTGTGATGCTCTGATGGTCGTTCCTTGTTCTCTCTTTTGCCTGAATATGGTTAGTTGGGCCTGTTTTCCTGCAGCAAGAATATAATTATTTCCCGCCCCTTCATCCTAAAGAATGAAGTCTTTCTATAATATTTTCTTCGCTGTGGCTAGCGTTACGTCCGGACGGAGCACTGGAAACGCGTATACCTAACCCCTCCCCCCCCCCCCGCCCTCCTCTCTCTCCCCCGTGAACCTAGGGAAGGCGGAGATTTGGACGTAACTTGGGTTACGTCGGACGTAACGCTAGACACTTCGTATTTTTTTCTTTTATTTCAGTAATATTTAAACATTTCTTCTGAAAAAAAATGTTTTTCCGTTTTTTTTTCAGTGCATAGAGTTTTCTTTTGTTTTATCTACCAAGAGAGAAATCCTCCTCCCTCCCTTCCCTTTTTGTCAGATATTTTAAATTTACCGTGGTTTGTCCTTTTCTTTGTTGACTCTCTCAGGTATATTATTGCTCATTTATAAAGTTTCCAAATAGTGTATTACTCAGTCTTCGCCTCCAGCGCACCCAACGTGCATCTTGACATTTTTCATATGTTTTAAACTGTTTTAAACTATTTATCCATATATATATTTTTTTGTTGTTGTTGTTTGTGTGTCAAAGTACTCCTTTTGTTTCATTTTATTAGTAATCCCTCCACATTTAGTACTCTCTTTTTTTTCTCTTCTCATATTACTTCTATTTTCGCTTTTGTTCCTTTTCTCACTTCCCATTTCTCTTTTCCCTTTAAGAAAAATAATAAATAAAAGATTCCATTTTCTTGTTTATTTTCCTCTTTTTTTCCTTCTTTTTTCCTTTTCCTTTTTTCTTTTTCGTCAACGGTCATTGTGTCATCTCCTTTTTCTGTTTCCTATCCGATCTGTGCTACCCGACCTTAGATCGGGCGGGGGCTGGCACATCCCAGGGCCGTTCCTAGCCCCCAGTGGGCCTTCTCAGTGCCCACCAGCTCCAGATCCTTCCCCTTTTGTTGGCTGATAGGGGGAATTTCCGAGTCCTTTGGATCTTGTTGCAAGCAGCCAGAAAGGTTTGCTTTCATGCCATGCTTACTTTTATATTTTAGAGCGATAGCTCTCAGTGGGACATTTCGCGGTATCGCGCCGTCGATCGGGCTCCATATCGACACGGGTCATTTTCGGCACTCCGCCAAAACATTCCACGGGCCGCTGATAACAAGATAACAAGCAAGCAAGATATCATGCATGGTCATGCATGGTAGCAAGATAACATGCGTGGTAGGTAAAGGGATCCTGACATTTCGGTGTAAGACGTTTCGGTGTAGGGCGTTTCGGTGCGATCTTTTTGGTGCACGGACTTTTCGCTGTACGGACATTTCGGTGTGGGACATTTCAGTGCGCGGACATTTCGGTGCACGGACTTTTCGTTGCACGGACATTTCGGTGCATAATTAATCAAAATCGTGAGGTTTTTTGTTTTTTTTTTTGTATTTTAGCCATAAAATTATTTTTTTGTGCGCTTTATAATTTTGCAGACTTGGTCATCCATTTACGGTCACGTACTGATACACGACCTAAGTGACTTTGTTGGGCGTAGCACCATCCTGCGGAAGGACTGGAGACGTTGGACGTTATGTTTCGTTTGCCGTTGTTTCTTTTCCAACATAAGCAGCAGACGCATCACATCGTGTTTACACGTCGGGTCAATACAGGCGTTCTCGGCGTCTTTTGTAGAGGTATTGGCTTTTTTATTGGTAATCTTTGTAGGAAAGGCCCCAACAACAAGAATCTTGAGGGTGTTGAAAATTACCGAGACTCTGATAAAAAAAAAAAAGTAAAAAAATGGCATAAAAACCGAAAAAAGTTTGTGATTTTGATTGGCCGTGCACCAAAATGTCCGTGCACCAAAAAGTCTGTGCACCGAGATGTCCGCGCACCAAAAAGACCGTGCACCGAAAAGTCCGTACACCGAAACGTCCGTGCACCGAAAAGTCCGCGCACCGAAAAGTCCGCACCGAAACGTCCTACACCGAAACGCCTTACACCAAAAGTCCTAGCCCCGTCAGTAAAACAGACCCCGCCGGGCAATGCGGCAATGTACTGGGATAAGTGCCAATGTGACCCAGAATTAGCACAAACAACAATTCTCGGGAAATACGCAGATAAAATTGCCTTCAAATTTTACGATGCATTATGTATTAAAAAGCAAGGGGAAAGCAATTGGTGCGTTAGTGCCCTGTCAATGCACCTGACAGATACATAGTTTTATTTTCTAAGCGAATAGCCAGAAAGACGGTATTAATAGTGTGTGTTTGTTTCAATAAACCTTCATTTGAGAATGCTCTTCGTCTTGTATACTTCCATGTCCATGTTTATTGGGCACCATGACAGTACACGTGACAAAACAGCACGCGACAAAACAGCCGAACGCGATCAAAACAGCACGCGTCAAAACAGCACAGCGTCAAAACAGCACAGCGTCAAAACAGCACGACAACAAAACAGCACAGCGTCAAAATAGCACGCGACAAAACAGCACAGCGTCAAAACGGCAAAGCGACAGAAGAGCAGGTGCCAAAACAGCACGGCGTCAAAACAGCACAGCGTCAGAACAGCACAGCGTCAAAACCGGACATTGACAATATAGCTAGGCTTTGGCGTTTTTGGTTTTTATTATTTTGAAACTCGGCGTACATTTTTCGGTTTTTATTCCAAGCAGAAGTTTTCGGTTTATTGCTGAGAATATTTGTAGACTCATAAACTTTTCAGTTCTTTTCGGTTTATTGACGAAAACCAGTATACTGACGAAAATGCAATATTTAAAGGCGTTTGTTTAAAATGAATAGTGAGTACACCAGGTACTGGATTTCTTATTTGTTACTGTCTGTGGCAGCCGACGCGACCTGATCTGCAAGACGCACTGGTGCCCTATCGTTATCTGACATTATCGTCGTGGGCTCGTATTTGTACGCAGGACGAACATGAGCTTTACCACCCCTTCAGTCGGAGAGGCAAATATCAAAATCCAAAAATTTGCAAGCATTGTACTTAGTGCGTCTTTCCCCCATTTTCACGACTGCGAGAGGTGGTTAATTCGCGCAGACCAAGAAACGACAATAATGCGATCGTATTTATGCCCTCCTCTAGTAAACGGAAGCTAGGGGTGTTAAAAAATGTGCGGCATTTACGGATGCCCTTTAATTTTATTGTACATGTAGTTCACGATTAAACTCTCTTCTTTGAACAAAGAATTTGGCACACAAATCTCTATCAGGTGAAAAACCCAGATTTCGTCCTGAAGACCACTGCGTCGGTTCAACTTCTGTTGAAAGTTGAACCGATCTCGGAGACAAGCTGAAAACTGCGAAAGGAAGTGGTCACACGGTCAGTAATGAGGCACATTCCCCCACCCGCCCCTCCAAACGTCCTCGAAAATACTGACCTTTTTCAGTTAAAACCGAATTTGTAAAAACGATTTCGTCGTACTTTTTCCGGTTTTATCGGTTTAAGCCGAAAACGCTGAACCCTAAATAGAGCGCACGGAGTTAAAAAATTCATATCTCAAAGTAGGCACTGTAAAGGAATGGAGGGTCTAGGCCAATTCCTCGAAAGTCAACTCGTGGACGGCCAATATGTCGAATTCGTTCTCATGGGAGCAAGTTGAGAGTGGGGAGTATACTCATGCGCACATGAAGGCTTTCTGGGCAGTACTGAAGCTCCTCGCAGGTGCGTATTATGGCTATTTCTCGAGCAGTTCTGCTAATATTTACGCGCAAGTTTGCTGGTGATGTCGTCTACAATAAATGAATCAATCGCATGGCAATGTGCTGTTGTTAGTTGTTAAAAGAAAAAAGAAAGAAGTGTGTGCCGCAACGGTGTGCTTAGCTTATGCTGTACGGCAACAGCAGTGAGGCTGTCGCATGTTTCTGCTTCACCGGTTTCCACTCGATCGAGGCCTTCGTCGGCAATAATCTGTGAATTTAACTCAAAACAACTTCTCGCCTGCAAGCTGCAGCCGCGTGTTTCCGGGACATTTTATTCACGGCGAATAAACCCCGTAGAATCGGTGCCTTATCTTCCCGGTTCTATCAATGCATCTGTAATCGGCGCATCTCCTGCTTTTTTGGGGGACGATTTACGCTTAGGTGGTAATTACGAAACGACGAGTACCCTCACTGGACCGCCGCAAACCGGACGGTTCATAACTTAAACTTTTGGGTGGATTTCTTTTTCCCAATAACTTTTGCTCTTTCGCAAAGTATATATAAAAAAAGAGATTAGACAACGCGGCCAACATCGACGCAAAGATATCACCTGTAACTACCCAATCTCTTCAGAGATCAACGCAGTTAAGTAATTGTATAACTACTGCTAACTTAGCTTGTCTTTAGCAATCACAGAGCAGCACCAGTCGGGACACTGACTTAGCAATGAAATAGGCAATAAATTCCTTTATAACCCAGCGACAATAAATGAAAGGGTTAAGGAGGTTCGAAAATATTCGCGCAGAGAGAGGTGAAGAGCGCGCTCGAAGTTGCTAAATGCGTGCTGTTTTGTCGCTGTGCTGTTTTGACGCCGTGCTGTTTTGGCACGTGCTCTTATGCCGCTTTGCCGTTTTGACGCTGTGCTGTTTTGTCGCGTGCTATTTTGACGCGTGCTGTTTTGTCGCCGTGCTGTTTTGGCCGTGCTGTTTTGTCGCGTGCTGTTTTGTCGTGTGCTGTTCTGTCGCGTTCCCGTTTATTGGGCGCTTTTTGTTTAGCACGTGTGACTATTTGTACCAAAATGACGTACGAAAACACGCTTCCCCATTACGCAGACAGCTGAAATGCTCTCTACTTAAATACACCCTCATTGGTTCCAAAACGCTATGGAATTTTCGTCCGGTGTATTACTCAGTTTAATACGAAACCGGCGTATGCGGATTCTATGGTGCGCGTTCGCACCTTTACCGTTCATTTAGTTCATCTGGTCCGGAATGACATATTAGCGGCTCTATCGTCACACTTCAGCTGTCGCTGTGTTTCACCTTACGGGTTGCGTAGTGTTTACAATTGATTTCCTGAGAAAGGGTAGCAGATAGCATTTCAAGCATAATTTTTGTTTACAAATCAAAACACATGATGTATCTACTCTTGCTCGCTAAAGTAACTTCTCTTTATAAAACATTCTCCTAAGAGATTGCGTTCGAGTTGCCAGTTATTTTAAGCATAAACGGGTGTTTTGAAGGAAGCACGACAACAAAAATTTAGAACAGTCGAGCAGACGAATTCCGTCGATGGCAGCAGACGATAGAGATTGGCACGCGGTTTGTGTATTAGTAACCTTCTCAACAGTTACTGACGACTGCAAATTATGTTTTACTATTTGTGCGAAACCTCATAAAAGTTTATGACAAGACACTTTACACAAGCTTCAAAAAGTTCGTTTTTATTCCTTCCTCCCATAGACTTGCTTGTATTGCCTGGTGTCAAACAATGGCTGCCGGTGGTGCCACCGTCCGGCTCCCGATCCGCGATCCAGCCTACTACAATTGAGATCAGTGGTGGGTATGCACGGGAGAGCGTGATCACGTGGCGAAAGATAAAGGTATGACTGGGCCAACGAATGAATTAATTTGGGAGTTCATGACGCAGCAGCAACATGGGCCATAGTGCGCCAAACACAAGATAGATGATTAAACTTTGGGTATGAGGTTGAAGTTAGAATTAATCAAGTATCTCTTTAATAAAATCTCTGTCTACAGGCGGTGTAAAACATCTATGTTTTCTAGAAAGTTAAAAACCTGTCTGTAAGGGACAAAGAGGTTTATTGCTGAGCAAAAGTGCTATGCGGAATGGTATACGCTCATTAAAAGATATGGGGAAATGGATGCGGCGTTGTTCATGAAACTTCGGACGTACTAAAAATATAAACTACTGTTAGAGGTTCCGAGCAGAGGTCGCACATCGGTTGGTCCTCTATCCTTATAGCAGATAGCCATGGGTGAGGTGCTTGTGGCTAATTCGCAGTGGACACAACACAATTTCATAAAATCGTTCTCGGTGCCTGGCGCTACGCCATTCATTCAAGATGGTTATAACGAAATGGAACTTGTTATAAGGATCGGAGTCCCATTCTGCTTGCCATGTACGTTTTATTAATTTCTGTAGAACTGTACCATGACTGGGATGCTACTGAAGTCAATTGCTCCTTCTATGCCTGTGCTTGCAGCCTGGTCTGTTTCTTCGTTACCGCTTATTTCAACGTGGCTAGGGACTCAACAGAACTCAGTAATGAGCTTACTTTTTAGAGCATTAATTACATTATTTCGTAGTTGAGAAACAAGAGGATGTTTTTGCGCCGTCGCGGAGTAAAAGGCAAGAAGCGAACTGAGCGAGTAAGAAAAAATAATGCATTATTTATAGTTACGCTTGTGAGTTTGTTCACAGTCATTATCAACCCAAAAAGCTCAGCTGTAAATATAGACGCATTGGGGTTTGTTCGTATTAGGGATTTGAAGGTCTGCGCTACAACCGCACCGCCAAGATACCCGGTGTCCTTTGTTTCATCTGTAAAATTTCCTGTAGGTTTCATAGTGGCTCACAAGCTCCCTAAATTCCTGCTGTATAACGCTGGGGGTAACCATTTTCGTGTTATACTTTGCCAGCGAGAGCTTGTATGATATGACTGCTTCATCCCAGGAGCAATTCCAAGCTTGTTTTTAAGGAATGGTAAGAAGACATCGCTAACGTAATCTTGCGCAGTGCTTTTTACCCGGAGTGCAAAAGAAAGAGTGACTGATATGGCTTTTTTATGAAGGTGCGCTCGTACCTAATGTTATGAATCAAAGAACATATACACCAACACAGTGTTTACAAACAAGCCCGCTTTGCCCACACCAGGTGTGGGCACTGCGCGTGCGCAGAAACCGAATTCGGGAGGAGTGAAGTGTTTGCGCATGCGCAGTACCGACAGCAGCGCCACCGCAGTCGCGTGACGTCAGTGAGATGAGGTGGTCTATAGGATGTTGGGGGAGGGTACGGAGTAAAAAGTACTGTGCTCTATGATAAAACCTCCACTTGTCAAGCGACCATTCATTGCATTCTGATCACAAACTAGCCACAGGTGAAGTCCGAAGTCCTGTTGCTAATCGAATCCCCTGGTTGTGAACTGGATCTAACATCTTGAGAGTGGAATTCAGGCTTTGCAGATCCGTGAACAAAACAGCCATAGGCCAAAATGAAGCGTACACATGCCTTGTATGCTCTCAAAAAACAAGCCCGATCGGAACCTAAAGATCGATGCGAGATAACTTTAAGAACATTCATCTTTCGCTGTATCTTCACTTTTAGCAACTTTATATGGGGACAAAATGTAAGCTTGCTGTCAGACGTCAAGCCTAGAAACCTGTGTTTTTTCGTGTTTTTTTGTGTTTTTTTTTACAGAGGTTTGTGTACCATTAGTATACAGTAATGGATCGAAAGCCACCCCTCCTTTTTGAGTAAAGCATAAAACCGCAGTCTTATTAGCAGAAAACGTGGAACCATTCCCATCAGTCCATCGGATCATGTTGTTGGTGGTCAGTTGCAATTGGCGCTCACAGCTAGCTAAGTTATACGAGGAAAAGGAGATTTTAACACCGCCAACATAGATGGAGTGAAAAAGCGAGGATGGAATAACGGAAGGTATGGAGTTGATTTTTACAATGAACAGAGTGACACTCAGCACAGATCCCTGTGGAGCACTATTCTCCTGGGGAAAATGTCAGAGAGGGTTGTTCCCAGCCGTACCTGAATAGTGCGATCCTGGAGGAAGTCCATGACGCAATTGAACAACCTTTCTCTTATATCCATGTCCATGATGTCCCGAAGGATGCCATGCCACTTTTGGGGTTTGTTCGTATATTAGGCTTTTTCAAGGTCGAGGAATACGGAAAGACAGAACTGTCTTTTTACGAATGCCTCACGTACGGCTGTTTCAAAGCGTATAAGATAGACTACGGTATATCTAGGCGCGCGGAAACCACATTAAAAGTTACTTAAGATATTCCTTTTCTCCAAGATGTAGATTAATCTATTATTCACCAGCCGTTCAAACGCCTTGCCCAAGCAATGGGCCTGTAGCTCGTGGCTTCATTTTTGTCTTTTCCTTGTTTCAGGATTGGAACCACCACCACGTTTTTTCAGCTAAGAGGTAATTGACCTTTGCTAAGGATGAAAAAAAAAATGAAGGAGAATGAGAAGAAATGACCCAGGCAAGTGAGAGCATAACGGACATTGTCTTCTCGAGGAGATGCAGGTTTTACTAAGGCAAACGCATGAAGTAACTCTACAGCAGAAAAGGGACGATTATAATCCTCATTCCCGCCAGTCGACCTACGTATGGGGGATTTTTCCGCCTTCGATTTAAACTTTCCAAAATCCTCAGTGTAATTTTGAGAGCTAGGAACTTGAGCGAAGTGCCTACCGAATGGCCTGTTTGTGCAACGATAAAAAATTATCTCCATCTTCAGATAGCAGCAAGGGAATAGAAAAAGGTCGGTAATCGCGGTCCATTCGTTTTACTCTCTCCCAGACAACCCCTGCTTGTCTAAAACTATTTATAGGCAAAGCATAGAATCAGAAGGATATATTTTTCTCTTGTTTTCTTATATAACGGGCTTTTGCACGAAGCTGGTTAAACGCCAGGTGGTTTCTTGAAGTGGAATACCTTCTAAACCTTCCCCAAGAACAGTTTTGACGCTTTCGGGATTCTCCACACTCATCATCCCACCACGGCTTTGGGTGTCTCGGCAAGTTGTCGGTTGTCTGGACTCTGTGGGATGAACAGACGGGCTGCCTCAAGAATCATAGATGTTATTTTTATTTTTATTTATTTATTTATGAATACTACTAATCCTCATCGGAGGATTTTAGTAGGGTGGTACAAAACACAGATGCATAACCATAGTGCAGAACAAACAATTATACAGAGGGTAAAATATATGAAACAAACGGAGTGGATGAGACATGGTATTTTCACATCATGAGCGCTTCGACATCATCCATGAACTGTTTTAGCGAGCTAGCGCGGACAACGTGTCCGGGCAAACTGTTCCATTCCTGGACTGCTAGCGGAAAAAATGAAAATTTAAAACAATTATTTTTAGGTTGGAACTCTTGAATAATTTCCCATGGTTTGAACGGGTTTCTCTTCCATCGTGGGGAATAAGGTACTTCGATTTTTCTATTTTAGTCAAGTTGTTGGCTATTTGGTACATTAGCTTTAATCTCGTGAGCTTAGCTCTTTTTTCTAATGGCTGCACGCCGAGCACTCTACACAGCTCAGATATTGAATCACGCGTGCCAAACTTATTAGTAATAAACCTTACAGCGAGCTTCTGCACTTTGTCCAATTTTTGTATGTTGGTTTTTGTGAAGGGGAACCAAACAGGGCTGGCATATTCAAGCACAGGCCGAATAAGTGTCGTGTAGGCCAACAGTTTGGTATCGCGGGAAGCGTATTTTAGTCGCCTTCTTATGCACCACAATTTCGTTAGCGCCTTTTTGGTCACTGCGTCTATGTGCATGCCCCAGTCCAGATCACTCGTGAACAGGACACCCAGGTACTTGAACTCATGAACGTTTTGTATAGTGTTTCCGTTGATCTTATAAGAATGATTGAATATGTTTTTCTTCCTACTTATGGACATGGCTACTGTTTTGTCTGTGTTAATAAGCATCTGCCATTCTTTACACCAGTCCGAGATCTTGTCTAGCGCGCTTTGTAATTTTAAGTGGTCCGATGAATTTGTTATTTCAGAATATATTATACAATCGTCAGCAAAGAGTCTAACGTTGATGTCGATGTTATCAGTTATATCATTAATATAGAGCAGGAAGAGAAGAGGGGAAAGTACTGAACCCTGAGGTACTCCTGAACACACGGCCTTATTAGCTGAGCTATTTCTGTCAATTTGCACGAATTGAGATCGTCCAGAGAGGTAGTCCTTAATCCACTTTACAACTTGTCCGTCGCCTAGGATTTTCGTTAACTTGAAAATTAGTTTATTGTGGGAGACTCTGTCAAACGCTTTTGACAGGTCTAGAAAGATGACATCCACTTGGCTTCTTCGATTTATAACCGAGGAAAAGTCGTGCACGCTTTCAATTAACTGAGTGACGGTTGACAATCCGGATCGAAAACCGTGCTGGCATACACCTAAAACGTTGTTTTCTTCGACGAAATCAGTGATATGCTTTAGGATAACATGTTCCAATAATTTGCAACATGTTGATGTAAGTGAAATTGGCCTATAGTTTGAAATGCTCTCTCTGCTGCCCGATTTATGAATTGGAATAACTTTAGCTTGCTTCCAGTCGGGTGGAATTTTTGATTCTTGCAGCGATTTCCTATATATTAGTGATAAGTATTTCGATATCCATTCTGCGTACCTTATCAGAAATGCGTTCGTAATGTTATCTGGCCCGGCGCTTTTTTTAGGGTCAAGATTAAGGAGAAGACAGAGTACGCCGGCCTCAGATATTGTTATGTTGCCCACGGTATTTTGTAATTGCCTATTCATGTAGGGTGGAACAACGCCGTTGTCGCGTGTAAAGACTGAAAGGAAATAGTCATTGAAGTTGTTAGCCTTGTCCTGGCCATTGACGATTACTGTATCGTTTATTACTTTCGCGCGCGGATTTAGGTACCTCCAAAATTTATCTGGTGCTGTTCTGATGAAGGAATAAAGAGTTTCGTTGTAAAACTTCTTTTTAGCACACTTTATTTTGCTCCCCAGTTCTTTAGTTAAGTTTGTGATTTGTTCTTTCTTCGATGCACTTTTCCTAATCTTTGTTTGTTTTTGGAGTCTGTTAATTTTTCGCTTGATATGTATAATTTCACGCGTTATCCAAGGATTTCGCTCAGCGGTTCTTTTAATTTTAGGCGGAATATGGGTATTCATACAATGGGAAATTATTGACCTGGAGGAATTCGAAAGGTCATTTGTGGAACTATCTGATCGTAAGAAAAGTTCATAAAAAGGGTCAAAGTGAAAATCGAAACAATCCAGGATGGCTACATCATCAGCCCGATTTAAGTCTAAAACTTGAATAACCTTGCTGGTATTTTTAGGAACCGTATCTAGTCTAAGCGAGGCTACCACGATGTCATGGTCAGATATTCCGTCAACGATGTTCACGTCTAGTTCTTTTAGAAAGTAGCCGCTCACGAATATCAGGTCAAGGACACTTTGCGAGGAAGCCTGTGTACGTGTAAAGTCTGACACAATCTGGGTCAACTCATAACTAAAGCAAATATCGCACATGGGATTTGTTCCGCCAAGGCATGCTAAGGGGTCTTGAGGTTCGGGCCAAGTAATTTCAGGCATATTGAAATCTCCCGCCAGTATTATTTTATCATTTGGCTGAACGTTCGATTGCATGTACTTATACAGGATGTCAAAAAAATTGGCAGATTCGTTGGGAGGCCTGTAAGCAGCACCAACGTACAGGCTAAAATCATTAAACCAGAGTTTACACCATAATGACTCAATGCCTGTCACGTCCGGCATCGGCGTGGCTTTAAAACACGTTTTGTAAAAGATAGCTACCCCTCCGCCGCGTGACTGTCGATCTTCTCTTATTACAAGGTAGTTTGGTATATCAAGCTCGTTATCTTGAATATGCGACGAAAGCCAGGTTTCCGTCACTATCATAACATCTGGATCGTGAGTCATGGTTATGGCCTCAAACTTTTCCAACTTGTTCAACAGGCTTCTTGCGTTAACGTTTAGTATTTTTATTGCAGACTTTTTAGTATCAGCCCTCGGACGCAGTCATTCGTGCGTACTGCTTCCAGGCAGGGGAGTGATGTCGTTTTTGTTTTCATCCCACGCGTACATTTGGTCATTTATTTTCACTTTGTCGAAGCGCAGAGTTACGTTATCTCCGGACGTTTTGTTTTGTTTCGTTCGCTCCAGCAGCTTTTTTCTGACTTCTTGTACGTTTTTCGAAAAGTCTTCGTTTATCGAGAATTTGGATCCTTTAAGCTTCTGACAGTTTCGTAGGATTTTCATTTTGTCTCGAAAATCTAAAAGTTTCAAAATGACGGGGCGGGGCTTTTCAGGCGAGAATTTACCGATGCGGTGAATTCTTTCGATAGGTACAGGTTGTAGCTGCAAGCGATCTTCTATTATTTCTTTTGTAACCCTTGCTTCAAGAGTGCTGCTGTCATTGCGTCCGGATTCTTCAATTCCATAAATTATTAAGTTGTTCCTACGACTACGGTTTTCCAAGTCGTCATACTTGATTTTGAGGTCGTTTAGACTGGTTTCAAGAGCTTGTACCTTCGCGACGCAAGTATCAAGTTTTTTTGCATCATTCCCAGCTCTTTGAGGCTGGCTTCAATATTGTCTAACCTGATTGACGTAGTCTGTTGGTTTGTTTTAATTTCCTTGAGCTTGCTACCCATTGCGTTCAGCTTAATCATTACATCCTCCAGGGTAATGGGGCCGGGGTTGCTCTCAACGTCCCCGCAGAGCATAAGAAGCTTTTTCAACAGTTTGAAAACAGTGCACAAAACAACAAGTTGGCTCCGTGGGCACGGCAGCAGGACTAAGCAAACGTCGTTACTTCTAATTGAATATGTGTGACCCTCTCTTACCTGCATGAAAAACAGGAACGGGTTTGTGGCCGTCATCCTTGCACAGCCACCGTGCCCACGAAGCGTACGTTCCCGGGGAATCGCCTTTATACGATCCAGCGTTGTTGATGCATCCGTCGATGCCGTTGACGATTTGTGAAGATCGCCGAGGAAACGTAGTTGCACAGAAGTATCCAGTCCATGGTACGACGTCGGCAGCAGTTTCACTGTCGGGGCGTCTAATACAGTAAAGCGTCCATCACGAAAGGCAGAATATCGATGGTCCTCCGTGAGATGACCAAGCGAAAATGCGGTCAGCACCTGCATGAAAAACAGGAACGGGTTTGTGGCCGTCATCCTTGCACAGCCACCGTGCCCACCCATAAGCGCATCCGCATCGTCCACAGAGACTGTTTGCGAAAGATCCAAGGAAGAAGGAATGTTCAACTGGAAAAGGTCCCAATCAGCTGAAGAAATCTTCCAACGGGGAGGACAACAGGAAAGCCTAGGTAGGACTTGTAGCGGAATAAGGTACACTGGGAAGTGGTCGCTCCCATAGGGGTTATCCGCGACATTCCAAGTAAAATATGTAAAAGTGCGGAGGAACAAATGGCAAGGTCAGTGTCAAGGCAAGAGAAAGAGCGGTTAGGAGAACTGAAATATGTTGGCGCTTCTGTATTTACGACACGCACTCTCTAAGAGACAAACACCATGCCACAACAAAACTCCGAATGTCAGCACGTGCACTGCCCCAGTGTGGGTTACGTGCATTAAAATCACCCATTAAAATAAAAGGTTCAAGCAGTTGGTCAACTAAGGTCTCAAGCTGGGAAAGTTCCAAGGAAGATGAGGAAGGGATGTAATTGGAGAAAATAGTGATAAGGCGATCTTGTAGCAACCTCACTGCGACAGCCACCAGAGAGGTATCTAGGGAGACCTCGCAGGCAGGTGTGGCACGGTCTACGATGATAGCAGCTCCCCCAGACGCACCAGAGGTCGTCACGCGATCCTTCGTATGAATATTTCACGACTTAAAAAAAATAGCTATTGTATTGTTTTAGATATGTGTCCTGCAAGCAGATTCCGGAAGGTTCATATGTTTTCAACAAGAACCTCACATCGTCAAAATTACAAAAGGACCCCTACAGTTCCACTGCATGATGCAGGTCATAATTTAAGAAACAGTGAGTGACTACTAGAAAGCTAAAAACGCGAAAATAGAAGAAAATAAAAAACAAAAACAAATCAAGAAAATATGTTTAGGTCTTAAAATCAATGTTTTTCTTTTCTTAGCAGGCTCCTTCTGCTGACCGTTGGATCCACCAGTGGCAGGATGTGAGCACTCTGACCCTGACGTAGGCCCTTCCTCACCGGGCTTGGGCCCACTATGATCCATGGACTCCTCCGTGGTTATTGCATACGGCTGACCCTTAGGTGCCGCTGGCTTAGATGGCTGGCCAGGGTTCCTCTGGGTATTAGAGGGGCGGCGTGCCATACCCTGTCCCCTGGGGGCAGGGCGGCGGGAGAAGGAAGGGGTGCCAAGCCTTGCTCTTTAGTAGATGTGGCATGGCCATATCCTTCCTGGCGCTGGGACACGGTGCCTTGTGCACCGCTCCTGGTGGAAGGGATCACCGACGGGAGACGCAGGTTATCCACAGATGTCTGCGTCCCCGTGGACACCATCGGCCACGCGGGTCCACTGTGCACGGCCTCTGCACACGAACCACGTGATGAAAACGAGAAGCACTTCTTTGCCTCGTGATACGGAATGCTCCGTTAGACCTTCAGTGTAAGAGGTCATTTTTTCTGTTTCCAAAGAGAGCAGGATTGAGAGTATGTACCATGTTTCCCTTCGTAGTTAGCGCACTCTAGCTCGTTCTTACAGTCATCTGTGACATGATTTTTGCTGTAGCATTTCGCACACGTGTCAGATCCGCGACAGCTCCGCGAGCTGTGGCCGAACCGCTAACACTTGAAGCAGCGCAGCGGGTTCGGCACGCACGGGCGAACGCGCCAACGCAGGTAGCCTGCCTTGACAGCTTGTGAGAAGGTGGTCGTAGCAAAAGTCAGTACAATATATTTGATTTTGTGTTCCACACCGTCACGCCGAAGTGTGATGCGCCGTGCAGCGACAACACGCTGGCTGGAAAGGCCCTCTACGATTTCCGTCTCTGGAGTTTTCAGGAAGCCATCTTCGGAAATTACGCCTTGCACCGTATTCAGTGCACGATGGGGTGTTACACTGACTTTGTAGCCAGACACTGCGTTCAAAGCAAGAAGAGCATCACTCTGGGTCTTTGTGTGAACCTCCACGAGGAGATCATGTGACGCCATCTTCTTTGCTTGAAAGGTCTTCCCTACTACACCCTCTGGCGTTTCTGCGACGACAAAAGGGGACAATTTACTTAGTGGCTTTTCAGTTTAGGAGTGCATCCCCAAGATCTTGGGGAACGGGGGGCAACCAATGGTGTCACATTAAGTGTAAGTGCTTCGGTGCGGCCTCTTTTCAGAGGCCGATCGAAACAGCTTTTTTTTTGTTTTGTTTAGTACCCAAAGAAATGGGAAGGAAATTCGATGCCCGGGTGAACCGCCCACCACGGAGTCCAAGAAGGGGGTAGGTAATGTGCCTTAGCAAGAAGGGCTTGGCTGATACAATTACTCTACCAGCGCTGACCGGGCACGATACCCAAATGTGTTTGCAGGGACAGAACCTGTTTTCACTCATGGTTGGCCTGAGAAGGTGAGAAAAAAAAAAGGAACGAAGAGAGTGTAGAAGAAAAAGAGAAATAGGTGGAAGGAAAACTGAAAGAATAAGGAAGAGGGTAGAAGAGGCGACTAACTGAATTATCCCGGTCGGGTCAAGTCAGGACACCCGTCTACGAGAAGCAGGGGTCAAAGTGGTATATTGCATGCCTTGTCCGGGGGACCCCGAAGGATCCAAACGTACACCGGGCTCAGCTCAACCACCAGGACTCCCTTTTCCCCGGACACGGGTTAAAGGGGCACTGACACGTCAAAATCATATTTTTAGAGCTCAGCTCTTTGACCAGCGTCGCCGTTGCCATCGGCATAACCGCGCGGTGCATTATGGGAACCGTCCCATAATGCAATGCGCGGGTCTCACTCGTGACCCGCGCGTTGGGTTATGGGACGTTTCCCATAATGACGTCACACGTGACGTCACGAGACGTCATGAGGGTCCCGCGCGCTGCATTATGGAAACGACCCATGATGCATCGCTCGGAGAGGAGGAGAAGGGAGGAGAGGAGGGGAAGGAAGAAGAGGATGAGGAGGGAAAGGGAGGAGAATGGAGGAAGAGGGAGGAAGAGGGAGGAGGATGGAGGAAGAGGGAGGTGGAGGATGAGAGAAGCGGAAGTGGGAGGTGGAGGAGGGGAGACGCCAGCTACTCGCTGTGCTGGCAAGTGATATCACCATTCATAAATCACACAGAGACACGTATGAAAACGTGGTGTACTCCATGGAGGTTATAAGTACTAGGAGGGGGCACGTTGCAATATTGGTGAAGCCTAGTCATAAAAAGTTTAAACGATGTTGCGGCCAACGTGACCATAGATCTCTCTGGCAATTGGTGCGAGTGACATTTCACATGTGAGATGGATGGTTGATTGTAGAAGGATTCCTTGCAGGCTTGCGCGCTCCATCCGGTAGGTTTTATCAGATCGAAGGCTAGACGAAGGCTAGCTACGGTCGCGTGATGTGGTCACGTTGGCCTGATAAGTGAGGAGAGTACGGAGGAAAATGAGAAAGAGGCGAGGCGTCAAGGGAGCATGGCTTGTGGAGGCTACGCGGCTGACGTCATGCCCTCTCCTACCCTTCTATCCTCCTTGGTGTACTCGTTATCCAAGTGGCCATCTACATTGGTACGGGTCTGTGCTGTATCCATCGATCTCTGTGGAACGTCGGACGAAGTTAGTAAATTGTGTGCCGCCAAGGTCGACAACGGCTTGCTCGTGGTAGCTCTGTATCTGTCGCCTACGGCACTCACCGAATATTTCTTGCAAGGCAAAGAAGAACGTCACACCAGTCATGCAGGAAAACATCCCATTGGCCCCGAGGGACGTGCAATCGCTGTTCTGCTGTGCAATCTCGGAAGAGTACGCTCAAGGCTAATGCTGAGGAAATCAAGAATACCGAGCAGTCTTCGAAAGAGCCGACAGCAAGTAGAATGACATCGACAGTAGCACGTGCTTGGTCGAAGTGTTGACTTTAACACTGTCTCATTCTCCCGCCTTGATCCTGCTGTCCTTTTCGTGGCACCGGCAGAACATAGACGGAGTGGAGCTTCGGATGTGAGAACTACATTTCCTTTCTCCGGACAAACGGTGAGCGAAAATGCCAGAATATATATATATATCTTTCGCAGTTTGACACGGTATATCGCAAAATCGAAATACCTCAAAAGAGGATCAGTAGGAGGAGGAAAGCGAGGGGAGGAGGAGGAGCAGAGGACGAGGGTATGGATTAGGAGGAGGGGCATACCCTCCCTTCAGTGCCCCTTCCCCCTTTCTCCTCAAGAGCTGCGCTCTAATTAGGCGTTACAGGGAGTTGTAAAGGTCTTTCATTTGTTTTTATTATCCGAAACGACTGAAAACCATGCCTGGACATTACCCTCAAAATCCGAAACTTTGGAATTCAGTATTTGTGAGGTAAAACAACAATTTCCAAATGCCGAATATGAAGTTCCCGCGCGATCCGCGCCAGTGCAGTGACGTCAAATATTGAGCCGTCCTGCGAGTCGAGTTTCCCTGACGCCTCCGAAGTGTCGTGTTCGCCGGCGTCCCGCGAACAACCGGCTGCGAGGAGACGACGCTTCACTTTCGAGTTTGAAGTTGTTTTAGGGCCCTTTCAGCGATCTCAAATTCTGTGAAACTGTGTGAGGTCGAAGAGAACGCGCAGTGGACTTTTGTGAGCAACGTGAAGGGCCACGTCATGCCGGTTCTGCGTGAAAGGCTGCGCAGGCGGAGTTACAACTGAAACTACGATACAGACACCAAACCCAGTCGTTTTGACCGTTTGACGATTTTCTTTTCGAAGTCTGAGAAATCGTCGGGTACCAAACACCACATCGTCCGATTCCTCGACTCACCGATCATCCTTAGCTACATGCGTCGACGCCGCCATGTTTTCCGTGGGAGGATAAAAAGCGAGGAGGCGACATGACACCGGACTTCGATTTTCGGTATTTCAAAAGAAGGGCCGTAGTGCTAGGGCTGGCCCTACACCATCAAGCGCCCTGTGTGAACCTCGGCTGTGGCGCCCCCCCCCCCCCTCCCCTCTTTCTATTCGCCCCTATCTACAAAGGACGACATCATGTTAATAAACATCTGAGTAGTGGCCCGGCCAACACGAGCGTTTTGTCAGTCGAGAACTCTATTCCAAAAAGCAATGGCGATTGAGCATATAGTGCCGTGTCGAACGCCGTGTTCAAATAAAAAATCTAGAAAGCAAAAATTCAAAAGGGAGGCGCGGCGGCGCCCCTTTTGATGGCGCCCTGGGCGACCGCCCAGGTCGCCGACCCCTAGGGCCGGCCTTGCGTAGTGCGTTAGCAATTGTGTTAAAAAACATGGTTTACGAATACCGTCATTAAATGACAGAGAAATATAGCCTACAGAGCTTCTAAATTTCATGATATTTGACACCACAAGTCAAAAGAAGCGAGGAGGTCAAAAGCAAGAAAGAAAAAAGCCAAAAAAAAAATCGCGCGCGCGTAGGATTTTTTTTTTGCGTTGCGGTATTTTTTTGCGTGTTTATGACTACAATTTGCGTCGTGTTAGACTACAACAACAAAATATACGACATTTGGGGTGTCAGTACCCCTGCCACGCACAGCCAGGCGTGGGTGGGTGAACCCACATTGTTCGGGGTTCGTGGTAACGCCACTCACCAAACAGTCAAACACCTACTAAAGCAGGTGCCCCCTGCCTGTGGGTATGGGGGCCCACGTGTCTGGGGTCCCTGGTGACGGCACTCACCAAGCACCTAGCACCGAAGGTGTAGGCGCCTCCTGCGGGCACTGGGCCAGCGAGCGCCTATAGCTTCCACCGCACTGTCAGCTTGGAGGTGAATCAATTATAGCCACACTCGTAAAGATTGCTTTCTGTTTCCGAATATAGCATGCAACTCTGTGAAGTTGCAGCACATTGTTTTCCTCGTCCCGCACCGATACGCTCGTGTAATTCACCTTGGTACATAGGCACCTTATGAAAGGGGTGCCAGTCATGGTTTAAAGGTTTGAGGGAAAGAACGTTTTCCGGACGCAGGAGGAAAACAGGCTGCCCTCGCGATTTACTTTGCCAGAGATTTGAAGACGTTCTTTCCTATGCCGAACACCATTAAAAATATCGAGTTTCTGGATGTCGGGTCCCTTGAACGTAGGCCACATCGTTAGCAGGCTCCTCGTTTTAAAACGGGTCTTGCTTCCACGAACACTCGTGTAAAGGGAGCACCTATCAAATCTCGCTACTCGCGCCTCCACTACTTCGGTAGCGGGCGGTCCGCGCTCCAACACGCGCCGGGAATACCGCTTCTCCACCGTGTACCATCGTCAAGGGAGAAGCGCACTCAAAAAGGTATGTAAATGCATTCTACGTCAAATCAGTGGCAAATGTAGCGGCCTCGCCGCTGAGTGCCTACCTTCTGCAGTATGCATTTCGCTGCACCGAATTTGTTTCTCTCAAGAACAAGTAGTGGCGACCGCCACGTACAGTGCGATGACGTACGTGCAAGCCATGTGTGCTCCGTTTTACACTAATGCGGAGCGCAAGAAGTTTCTTGCACAGGAGTTGCGATGATGTCAGAACGCCGAGCTATTATTGGCTGATTGAAAACAATAGTGGATAGACCTCGAGACATATAGCATTGAGGTATATTCACTATCCTTTCAATCAAAGACATTCAAAGCTCGGCATTGCTCTGACGTCACCGCAACTCCTACGCAAGAAGCAGACGACTTGCTCTCCGCATACCTATAGTTATACGGGCACGCTCAATCGCAGTTAAGTGCGACTAAAGTATCCCGAATTGCAGTTACGCCGTAGTATGGTTAGCAGTTGGTGCAAATTACACCTTAGATACACTGTTCGCAGGCGTAATAAAAGAAGACTCGCGAGCAATCCGAGGAATTTTCAACAGTATCGCTCGTACACAAGCATGCACCTTTTGTTATGGTGCCTGGAACGCGCCTCCGACTGGTGCGTTTACCGCCTCCAAAAAAGTGGTCCCTCGATTTCCACCGGATGAAGTCACAGAAGTGTCATACCGCCGACGGTCACGATCCTGGCGGTCACGATCCGCTCCCCACCAATCTGGAGGCAGGCCTTGTGGCACCGCAGGCCCTCTTGGTTGAAGGTTCCAGGAGGAGTTCCCGGGCTTCTCGGAGAACCTTGAGTGTCTCGTTCCGAGTACGAAGTTGCTCTAGCAAGAGTCCGCCCCCCCCCCCCTTCCCACCGAACAGCATGGTGAACCCCTCGACCTCTCCGTCCTGGGCCACGATCTGGCGAAGCTCGGGTGTGATCCTCGTGATGGCACACCCTCGGCGCTCTCGAGTAAGCGCTGAGAAGAGGCGCCCCAGTTGGGCGATGGCGAGTCCTACGTGGGCCGCCACTGTCGCCCGTCGGATCGTTTTCTGCTCTAGGCCCTCTTCCAAGAGGGCCACCAGTGGTCCCAAGGTCGCGGCAAAGGAGTCCTGGCACTCCTTGAGGGCGTTGTACCGAGCGGTGATGGGCTCCTCTTCTCCTTCGCCAGTGCCCTCATCTCTGGATTAAACTCGGGCACCGTGGCGAAGGGGAGTCGAGGTCGGGGAAAGCTTGCGAGTGCCGCCCTGCACCGCTCCAGGCGACCCTAGGAGTCCAGTGCTCCCGGACGATCTTTGGGGTCCACCAGCCGCGGTCGTCCCTCTGTTGGTTTCTCCAACCAGGAGTGTACACAAAACCAGCACCTCGGAGTCCGGATACGAGAAAACTTCCCTTTAGGTGTCCTCCGGTGCGACCACGAATTATTCTGTGGCGATCGGGGGAGACGGGCAGCGAGCCCTGCTACAGTAATAGCGAGGGTCTCGACTGTCCGCCGGAGTTCGCTCACGTCGTTCGACATCTCTAGAAAGGGCGCGGAGGTTGCGACTCGTGCGGGTGCGAACCAGGAGCTTATGCACTATCACTTCTTTATTTTCTTTTGTCCTCACTGTTTCGGGCCGGGGCCCCTAGAACTTCTGGGCAGGTTGAGGAATGCATGGCTCTGTCTGGGGCCGGGGCCCATTTGACGTAAGAGGAACATTAATTTTTTTGTTCTTCTCCCATTATTGTTTGGGACCGGGGCCCCTCGGCAACGAAGGATAAGATGAAGATGGCATCCACGGGACCGGAAGACGCTTCCTTAAAGGGAAGTGCCTAGCGTCATCTGTATACCTTTATTTTCAAAATAGCTTCTAAGCGTTGATGGCGGTCTCGGTGATAGAAGTGGGAAAGCAGTTGTAAACTTGATGGTTAGTGCGACAGAGGCTGAAGTATAATTTAGAACTTTCCCGGTCTTTTGTTAGAAGTTTGAACCCGTCACGATGTTTCCCTTTCTTTTCAACTTTGACAGATGGTTTTGCTCACTGTTGCTTGCCATTTTCACTTTTTCGTCCTTTTTGATGCGCAGGTTTGGTCGAGAAAAAAAATTGGATGATAATGCAAATAAAGGGATACTACAACGAAATTTCGGCGCTTCCTTCTTGGTCAATACGTGTTCAAGGGAGCAGTATCACATCGATCGGACACACCAATCTCTTGTTGAAAAAGACACGAAAAGGAATTTCAAAACGAATTAAACGATTAGCAAAAGGCACCTGGTGGATGCCGCTAAAGCCTCGTTTGTAATGCCCGTCTAGAAACCTTTACGGGTAGTGACGATGCCTGTCTCGCCTAGAACTATACATGTCTCGAACCTGACGTCATCCCGCCAGCTCTCCGGCCGCCACGAGAGAAGAGGGGAAGGAGAAACTCCCCTCTCACCGGGACTCTCTTTTGTGTGCCCCAGACGTCTCTATTGTCCCTTGCCGCGATCGAGCGGTTGTCTACAGACTCTGGTTGTCCGGGACTTGGTGTGCGGCAGGGAGCCGAGCCAGGGCAGGATCCAATCAGGAAGCCGGAATCGGGGAGGACCAGGGAGCAGTAGGGGTGGCTCGCATAACTGTTTATTTACCTATTGACAGGTTCCACTTGAAAGCGCTTGAGAACACACGCTAGCAGCCGCCTGCTGCTGCTTTTATTGGGCAGGAGATCGAACTATAGGGGGCGCTCTGACCCGTTTGTTTGTCCCCATACTCGGTGTTTACTCAACACAAGGCTCTGTGCACATGCCAGGGGCCTTATGGGCATGTCCATGTCATCTTCTACAACAGAGCGCGGGGCACAGTTTAATGTAAAAAATACTAACAATCGACGAGGCGACGTTAAGTGCCGGATCTATCCTCAGAGAATGCGAGCTTGACCCACTTCGGCTTTTGTGCTGAGCTGGGGCCGTGCATGCTGCATTGTTCATGCAGGCCGGCGTGGAAACAAAAGAGCCCCTCCTCCCCCTCACCGGAGAACACGAACTCCAGCCGAACGCTGACGCCGCGTTCGGTTATGTCAGCCGAGCGCTGAGTCATTGTATTTGTTGTCGCCATCCGTGTGGTTCTAAAGTTAACCGCTCAGGGCGTCACGGTCGCTCCTCCTCCCCAATAGCGTTGCATTTCCCCATATCTCTAGCAGGACGGCTCCCCATGGTCAATGTCTCGACCAAAGAGGTGGGGCCATTCTTCCTAACGTCCAGGCACGCCCCTCCCCTTTCTCTCACACACCGCCACTCGCGTCACGCACACCGATGGGCCTGACGTCTTTGGTCACTGGGTCGCCAGTCAATCTCGGTGGTCCACGGCGCCATCAGAGTCCGGATGGAGGTAGAGAGAGATCTCTCCCTAATAGACCATTTGCTAAATCCCCCAAGCGCCCCGGCCCGCTTGAGGAATCATGGGAACGGTGTTCCTTCAGCACCCTAGTGATCGATAATTAGGACGAATTCCATAGTTACGCCACTTTGAGTGTAACGCGGAGTCACCCTGAAGGACGGTCGTATAGAGCACAAGGACCTGTCATATCCCTTCTAAAATTTCTCGTCAATGTCAGCATTTTTTATACTGTGCATGCTGTCCACCTTTCGACCTGGCTGAGCTGCAGAAATCTCTTGCATTATTATCATTCTCATACAGCTGCAAAGACGCTGATATTATGTTGGAGACGTTAAAAATGCTGTAAACAGCCCCGCTGATTCCGAGCTAAATCCTGGTTTCGGTTGTTGTGCATTTTCGGCTTTGTAAGCAATTCCTGCAAAAACAACAATCACGAGAATGATCAAATTGTAAGAGATTTCTGCAGCTCAGCCAGGTTGAAGAGTGGATCGCATGCACAGTATCAATAATGCTGACATTGACGAGAAATTTTAAAAGTGATATGGCAGGTCTGTGGGCTCTATTCAACGCTCGTTCGGGGTGACTCCGAATTACATTCGAAAATGTGTAACCATGGGATTGGTCGAAATTATCGATCACCAGGGGGCTGAAGGAATACCGTTCCCATGATTCCTAGAGTGCGGACTGGGGCGCTTAAAACATGCACCAATCTTTTTTTTTTTGCGGTAAGAATGTAGTTTTATAAGCGCTTGAAGCTGGGGAAACGGCGTAGAGCTCCCTCCTCCTATGTCCAGGAGCGTCCTAAGGCTGTCGGGGCGACGAGGGGTCGGTTGGTAATTACGTCTCGTGTTGACACTTCGGCGGTCAATTTCGATAATCCCTCGTTGGAAGCCACATCGTAGTTTTGTACGAGGTCACGTTGGCGACCCCAAGGCGTTTCTAGCTTTGCTTCTGGTCACAACTGACCGGAGCCACCTGGCGACGACGCTCCAGGCCGTGCACCTGTAGCGGTAGGACTGGGCGGGCGAAAATCGTCTCCTGGCGCCTTTCGAAACGCCCTCTACAAGACTATAGTATATTAATCCGTCACTCAGAATTCGTGCAAAAGCAGCTTTGGGGTTAGTTGCGGTGGCCCGATCGCTGGCGTGCTTCGGCCGCTCCGGTGGCTGTAACGGCTAGGATATATCCTGTCAACGTCAGCCTCACCGCAGCTTTGCTCGTCCCGAGACAATCTACGTCACGATTGCGCCGGATGTCACGTGCTCTCCACTGGCTGCTCTCCGAGCGCTTGCTAGAGTGAGCCGTTTATGACGAGAAATACAGCCATCAAGCTCGAGATACAAACGTGCGATTGTCATTTACGTATATTGTGGATCACATTCAACCTATTTCTACGACGAGTATATTTCAAATTTCGTTGAAGTATCATTTACTGCATACCGTTCACTTTTATTGCTGCTAGACTGGTGGCAGCTGATAAAACCTATTTGCTTTACTGACGTTTAACTTCTGGTTAGTTCAGTTGGTAGGGCGCTCCACTGGAAATGGAGTTGTCTCTGCATGGTTCGATACCAGGACCAGGCGGATTTTTCATTCGCGCACCAGTCATCTGGTTTGGCGATCTCCACACCTGGCGACAGCTCTCGCTGTCCCCTCAGTGGATTTGAACAATTGAAATCCTCATTAATTATATACGTGTTCGTGCGGTCGAAGTCGAACACAGCATTTCTGCCCGCCTGCTTTTATATAGTTTTTTTTTATTGCTTGTCATGTTTAAGGAGGGGGAAAGTGAAGAAGGAATACATGGAAGCTGTAGATGACTCCGACGAAAAATAAGAACGGTGAAAAGAGGTGACTTTTATCAGAAGATATTCGAAACCTAGAACTTTAAGAGACTCCATATTGAGTAAGAACTTCGATCTAAACAATGTTTTAAATGATTAAATAGAAGAAAAATACTTACTTTCACGGTTTCACCGCACCTGATTATTGTCCTCGCAACACTTACTAAAATAACGTTTGAAAAACCTCGCTCACTCGTTCCAGATTACCAGGTCTCAAACGCTTATCAAGTAGATAAACATTTATTGAATAAAAGTGAGGCACATGAAATATACAGGGAGAATCTGAAGGCGGCCAAAACCTTAAATTGAGCGCCAAATCGACTTTTTAAACAAATTTCAGTGAAAATAGGTACACAGGTACAATAAGCTGGTTCCTTTGTTCAGTAAAAGTATAGAATTATCATTTGTTCACTTAGTAAAGGAGCATAAAAAGACAAATCTGCATTTTCTATAGATCGATCGCGTGTAAACAAATAATATTTGTGTCACTGCCGTGTTTATTTTGACAAACTGAAGAGGATATGTAAATAAATTTTGCTTATTTTCTATTACACCTTTTTTGCATGCTTTATAAATGCCACAATGGCCTAATATGCCAATAGATGATTTCGCACAACAAGGCTCAGCGTAAATTCAATTATAGGCAAAAACAAAAACTTCAAAATTTGGGGGGGGGTTTTTCTTATTTTTCTTACTTGAGGGAACTTCTGTTTTCATTCAACGCATTCACCCTGCTGTACTTCATTTTCACTGCGATTGTGGTATATATTTTTCTTTTTTGCTAAATTTGCCTATTGCTAAATCACCCAAGCATCAAGGAGAATGCTGGAATTGCAAGTCTACGCACCGCACGTGCTCGCCCTTTCCCGTATAAAATATTCCGAGTAAATAACGAAACTAAGGCGTTGAGGAACGAGCGTGCAAGATGCCGTTTTTTTCAGGCTTTCGGTTGAGAAGAGTTCCTGCTGCAGACGCCAGCACGTGCGGCGTGTAGACCTACATTCCCTCATTCTCCTTGATGCTTGCGTTATTTTGCGATAGTTCAATTGTCGTTTAATGCACTCTAGTGCAGTGGCGTCACAAGGGGGGGGGGGCGGGGGGCGGACCGCCCCGGGGTGCAGGGCTCAGGGGGGTGTCGCGGCGGGCCACGAGAGCGGGGGGGGGGGGGGGAGTCGCGGCGGGCTACGCGAAAGCGGGGGGGGGGGGGAGTCGCGGCGGGCCAAGCGAAAGTGGGGGGGGTGGGGTGCGCGGCGGACTAAACCGCCCCGGGTGCCGCTGACCCTCGTGACGCCACTGCTCTCGAGTGTATAACCCCGTCCAGGCGATGAGGAAAGGCAGGTAGCCCATGCACAGTGTGTGCCCTCGTCGCCCACCTGGAGGCAGTTCATTTTCAAGATGTAGGGGGGGGGGTGGAGGATGTAGGGAGTGGCGGCTGCTCTGGGCTGGTGGCGCGTATCACGGGTGCCACCCATCCTCCCTGGATATCAGCTGGCGGAGTTCCTTTATGGAGCCTCTGTCGTCGGGGATCAGGCGGCAAGGCAATCCATGCAGGCGACCGGCACGCTTGTTGATGCGTGGCGTGATGGGGCAGTCCAAGCCGTCAGTTCCCATGACGCGGCAGAACAGTCTGATGGAGGCGATGTCTCTGCGGTGTTGGAGCGTCTGCCAGCTAGCGTTCCAAAGGAGGGTGTCGGTAGGAGCGTCTCGTTAAGTGAGAAGCACGGATCTTGGGGTGGTGCAGGGGTAAGGCGCATAAGCAGCCCTTCTCTGTAGGCTCTTGAAGACACCTTGGCGTCAATGCTGGTGTGAGCCCCTAGATGGCGCAGCAAAACTCAAGCTGAGGTAGGACGAGGGCATGCAGTGTAGAGATTTTTGAATGCATCAGTTTGCAGTTGGCATGTTATCTGGGTTATGAAACCCAGTGTGCTCCTAGCTTTGGAGGCCGCCTCGCAGGCGTGGCGGTAGAAGTCCAGTTTGTTGTCGTGGGTGATACCAAGCAATCTAGTGTGGGTCACACGGAATCCGGGGTGCGGTGAGGGCAGGGGGTTCAGCTTGTCTCTTGACAGTGGGAGATGGCTAACCATACACTCTTGGTGCAGTTGAGGGTAAGCCATTGGCTTGTGGCCAGCAGTGGCAGAGATCTAAGTTGTTTTGGGGCTTTTCGTAGGTGTCAGTGGTTTTCACAGGTTGAATCAGTGTGAAGTCTATAGCGGCCACGGATGCCCTTTTCGTTTCACTTTGTTTCCCCTCGTTTCTAGGTTGCGCTTCTGCATGACCATTTAAACAGCCCGTTAATTTTTTAATGCGAATAGCATTCTTCGGCTACTTCACGCACTTTTCGTCTATGTATCTATCTATCTGGCATATCTAACCTCTTACGCCGCGGGTCGATAAATAAATAAAAAACACCGGCGCCGGCTGGGATTCGAACCGTTGACCCTTGATCAGCAGGCAGACGCGCTAACCACAGAGCTATGAAGGCAGTAATTCAACGCACTTCTAAGCGGTTGTTTATATCTTATAGCATAGCACGCGCTTTTACTAGCGCTGTCACAGCGTACCGGTGCGCGCGCGTTCCATGCACGAGGGGCTCATTCCGCTCTCGTGAGGCTGAGCACGGCCGCTAGCTCACCCTCTCCCGCGCTCGGGAGAGGGTGATGTAGCGGCCGTGCTCAGCCTCACGAGAGCGGAATGAGCCCTCGTGCATGGAAGCGCGCGCACCGGTAGCTGTGACAGCGCTGTAAAGCGCGTCCTATGGTAAAGATATAAACAACCGTTTAGAGGTACCGTTGGTTGAGACTAGCTGAGACGCCAGAAAGTCTGGTCGGTACCATTTTGAGTGTTTGTGCGTATGGCGCGTGCTTTGCTCGCCTTCCTAAGTGACACAAACGCACGTGCTGGGCTGCGGAGATCGTGCGCAGGGCTGTGAAAGTGTCAACAAATTTAGAATCGCCTCAAGAGTGGGCTGGCGTATCTAGAGTGTGCCGGCCACCTGACGAACGCGCATAACTCCGCACCGTTTGATGCTATTCGCATTAACGTAGATAATCATTCCCAAAGGATGGGTTCTGCTGATTTTTTTTTTTTAAATCTCTCTTTCTTGGCGCGTGTGTTGAACTTCTGCTGTGCTCGGTGGCGTGGTTTTCCTTTTAGAAGCGAAGAATATGCGTGCGCAGCTTTGATGGGCACTCAAGATGCGCGAGCGCACGTGCGCCCACAGCTTTGACTGCGTAGCCCCAGAAACCTGTCTGCAAGTACAGTTTCATATTGCGTTGGCGACGAGATGGTTCGGTGGTGCCCTCTTATGGTGCCTATCCATGACGTCCCCGCCAGAACCACATTTACTAAAGAAAAGGAGGAGAGGGCACTGTCAAGCGGAGGAGAGGGGCACGTCAAGCAGTTTGTACTGCTTTTTCCTCCTCCCTCTCTTCTTGTTTGAAGAGTGCTGAGGAATAAAGAAACTTGAAACTTGGAAAAAAAGTTGTATAGTATATGTCAAAAGCACTTGGAGGCTTGAAATCATCAGATTATTAAGTAAACGCCATCACTACCTGACAGTCTTACATTACTCTTAATTCCATTGAGAATAGCAGAATTTAACCTAATCAAGAGGTCACAAGCAGCGTTTGTCCAATCGTGAGAACCCGACCACAGCCACGCCTTTGGGGGCGCAGGCAATGCGCAGGTCGCCAATAGACCATTTGCTGTCTTACCCAAGCATCAGAGCCGTATATGTAGAGAGTTTGGCCATTCGTTGGGAAGTATAGGAGACAAATGCGGAGGCGCCATTGGCCGAAAGCGGGCTGGGCGTGTCCCAGGGAGTCTTCAGAAATTCGAATGTGACCAACCAGAGGCCGGAAATAATACCCTGGCGGTGGTCGCGAGAAACAAACCTGATAACTGCATTGGAGTAACTCTCGATGACTGAAAATATGGTACACGTGATGTTTCAATCACGCTCATCCAAATTGATGGTGGAAGAGTGCGACAAGCGGAACGATCGACATAATCCGTACGCCAAGCGCCGAGGGCCGGGAATCTGCCGTCCGAGCGGTCACACTCTGTCCGAGCAAAACAGAGTTGAGCGGCGCACACGTGCACCCTATTTTCAACCACAAAGAGTTACTACACTTCACTCTTACGCGCTTGTTAAAACCATTTACGAACATAGACCTTTGATCAGAGCTGTTTCTCGCTACCACCGCTAGGGGATTCTTTTCGGCTTCTGGTTGGTCAAGAGAGCATGCCAAGCCCTCTTTCCGAGTCTGACGCACGCCCTGGCTCTGCCCGCGCCTCCCATTGACCAAACTCTCTACATATACGGCTCTGCAAGTGGGATCCCGTCTTAACCTCGAACCGCGCACCGCGGTCAGGCGGGCCTACTCTCCAGCCAGGACGTTCGCTGCTTATCGAACAATGTTGCTAAGCGTCTCTTGCCGAAGCATACACCACAGAGCGCAAGAATAAATTAAACATATATATATATATAAAACATGCAGGTGTTCTCTTCGACTGCAAAAAAGCACAAACAATTAAATAAAATATGTAAACCAGCAACAAATCGAAAAGTTAGAAAATATCTATACTTCGTTTCAGCTTGGGTCCAGACGCAGCCGATGCTACAAGCGCGAGCTCCGGGCTTTCAGTGTCCCTGCTAAGCACGCGCGCTCGTGCAGTGCAAGAACTGTTCAGGGCCACATGCTCGCGCTCGTAGCATCGGCTGCGTCTGGACCCAAGCTGAAAAGAAGTATAGTCTCAAAGCTTTCATCAGAAAGCGCCAGAAGCCGCATGGACATTGCATCAACGATGGTGGCGCTCGCGGCAGCTCTGGCTTCCACGACGTGCTGGAACAGAGGCTGCGATCGTTGAAAAGTCAGAGCTCTGCAACCCTTAAA
>JAZHYW010035676.1:0-22373 GCA_037355805.1 Ixodes ricinus
AAGTTGACACAAGCTGTTTTTTCGGGAGAAATTTAAAACCATTTGTATCGGCCCATCTGACCAAATTATTAACCGCAAGTTGGACGCGACGTTCACAGATTGAGAAATTACAGGATGAAACGGAGATCTGGAGACTGTCAACATATAAAGAATAGTGCACCGAAGGAGGAATTGCACAGCCAATGGAATTAAGTTTGACGATAAAAAGAGTGACACTCAGTCATACTGGCAAACTCACTCATGAGTGCGATCACTCACGATCACTCACGCTCACCGTCAGATTTGAGGTGATCGTGAGTGAGGCCGCGAGTCTCGAAAAATTGTGAGTGTGAGTGTGAGTGTGATCGTGAGTTATGTGAACTCATGAGTTTGAGTGTGAGTGTGAGTCCTGAGAACTCATGAGCGTGAGTCTGATCGTGAGTGTGATCGTGAGTTCTGAGAACTCATGAGTGTGAGTGTGAGTGAGTCCTGCGAACTCATGAGCGTGAGTTTGATCGTGAGTGTGATCGTGAGTTCTGAAAACTCTTGAGTGTGAGTTTGAGTCCTGAGAACTCATGAGTTTGAGTGTGAGTTCTGAAAACTGATGAGCGTGAGTGTGAGCGTGAGTTCTGAGGACTCATGAGTGTGAGTGTGAGCTTGAGCTCTAAGTGAAGTACTCATGAGCGTGAGTTTTGAGATCTCTTGAGTGTGATTGTGAGTTTCGAGGCTCATGAGCATGAGCCTGAATCAAGACGTGAGTCTTAGGGTGGATATGAGTCCGGTGATTGCATTAGTCTGCGTGATGACGTGAGTCTGAGGACCATGGCCATGATGAGTCGCGGTGAGCGCTGGTATTATCTTAGCTGGGTTGGTCACGTGAGCTCCCGGGCCATCTTAGTGGGCGAGGAGACTCTCGCTTCGCAACTACTGCGTGGGGTTCAGGGTTGGTTTGGGTGTCGCTCGCCTGCTCCTCCGCCATGTAAACGCGCTGGGTCCTGTGGAGGGCGGAGGAGGAGGGGAGGGGGTGCTTGTTCTTGCAGGCTCCTCCTTGCCAGCGCCCTCCGCAATGTCTCAACCAGCTGTGGAGGGCAGAGGGGTATAGGGGAGGGGGGGGGGTTCGCTTTCGTCTCTCCTCGGCGTTCGCTCTTCGCTTCACGGCAGACGGCGAGACGCCAACGGACTGATGGCGCCTCGAGGCGGCGCGGTAACGTCGGAGTTGGGGAAGCGCTCCAAACGGTTGGCGCTCCTCTCTCTGTGGCATAGAAAGGCTCGTGTGGATTTCGGCTCCTGTTGCCAAGTTGGTGCCGGTGGGCATAGCATTTTATGATTGCGTCAACTATAACGTTCGCACGGCTGCGATAAAATTAAGTGACTCGCATGATCCTCATCAGCACCCAGTCGCACAAACAATTTTATCTTTCCGCGCACCTCACCGTACCTTTCGCAAATGAGTCATCACTCAGGAAGTGCAACAAAGGCGGTGTCATGATCGATCGAAGCTTCGAGTGAGATCTTTCACATTGTGCGATATCATGCTTTTATGTGTCGTTCGGGGCAAGATGGCGCAAGTGCATGATAGCCAGCCGGCAATGGCCAGGCGGCGCCACGAGAGTGCTGCATTCAGCGCTACAAGCGGAGGTGTCTCTGTTAATGGGGCGGCCAGTCTGCCCGTCGGGCCGTGGCGAGCGGCGGCGACCCCGATTTCAGCAGTCCCCGTGTGCACGTGCGCGCCATGTCCCTGGTTCTTTTATGCGGTTTTTTAAGACCATCGGAGCCTTGATAGGTCGAAGTGTTTAGAGCATATTCTAGAGTTGTCATTTGGACACCAGTTTGAGTTGTCTTCACCACTTGTGGGGTCGCTCTATAATAATCGCCGCCCGATCGGTCTGTGCTTCGCTCGTCTCCCAGGAAGTGACACAACACAACGAGAAGGCAGCGAATGGGTTTACTGTACTTCCCGGTTGCCCGTCTTCGAGAGCCGGCAGTCCGGACCCGCCGACCCTAGTTGTCGCCCGTCGTTCATAGCTCGCAGTCGGAGTCCGTGTCCACGCCTGCGGATCGTCCTTCCCACGCCAGCGCTGCGTAGGCTAGCTGTTCCGGGCTATCACAGCCAGAGTCTCGCTGCGGAACCACTCCTGGATCGTCATGGCCTAGGCCGGTATGGCCAGGGCTCGCCGTTTCCGCCGGTCCTGATCCGAACCTCGCTGGTGGAATGCTCCGGGGATCGCCATGGGCCAGACCAGCCAGAACGGCTCTATCGTTCCTGCCCGGCCCCAGCCTCGTGCAGCACGCTCTTCCTCTTTCCTCGCCGGCTGGCCCCCGCTCGCGCCTCGCTCGACCGTCCTCTTCTTCTCCCGACGCCCCCACGACACTAGAATAAAATGTGGGTAATTAGAACCAAACTCTGCATGCTAGAGAACAGTACAGAAGCCTGGTGTAAAAAGGCGACAGGCAACAAAGTGTACGTGTGAGAAGGATATTTACGCTTCGCATGAGCTTTTTCTAAAGAAAAACTTCTGCATCCTGTTTTCTGCACGCCGTCACATTTGTTACCAGACTCAGCATTAAATTTGGTAGCCGAAACAAACAAAAATTTGTTCTACGAAAATCCACTATTTGAAAACTCGCAGGTTTGGAAGGTTTTGGTTGCGACCGCGCGTGCCGAACGGCGCGCGCGGTCGCAACCAAATGCACGCCTACAACTACGAGTGCCGGAACGGGCCGACGGGCATCTCGCTTGAAGACCTGATCGCCTGATTCTCGATGTCACAGCGAAGCAACAATCGGCCCGATTTTTCCTACCGTATTTCTCTATGTGGCTGTCTCAGAGACTCGTAAAACAACTTGTATAAATATGTTATTTTGCCGAGTAGTCTGCAAAACGAGTTCGTCAGACCACTTTCCAGGCCTGCAAATCTATTTTCGTTCACTTCAACAATTAATGTAAAATTCACTTACTTGATGCGTCGCACTGCAGTAATCCACCTTGTCGCCGTGTCGCTTCCCAAGATCTTGATGGGAAGCGGTAAGTTTGACGCTTTAGTCACCTTCACGACTGTGGCAGTCTTGCACGCAGCAGTAGCAAAGTTCATTTTTGGGGAAACTTCAAGAGTAGGCGATATGTCACAGGAACCCGGTGAGGTAATAGAGACGTGAAGTTGAAACTTGCTTTACGAAAAACGGTTCCAAGAAGGCTCCCACCGATCCGAAATGCCACGTTCACACGTGTCTCACTCTAATGAATTTACTGGCTCATCAGGATTTGTAGGGGTCCCTATCATTTCGTCGAAACTCGTTTCGTGGAATTACGTTTCGTGGACAACTTTTCGTGGACACACGTTTCATGGACACACGTTTCGTCGACACTGTGACGTTTCGTCGAAAATCGTTTCGTGGACAGCACCACCCTAAAACGTTTCGTCGACAAACTTTTTTTCTTTCTTTTTTCTCCGCGGCTTGAAATGAATGCTGGAAACTCAAGGTACAAGCGGTTGTAACAGATGACAAAGACGATGCCTAGTCGCAGTTGCTCTCCAGGAGAGCAACTGCGCTACCCTCTCGCTCTCATCCGTGTCACATGGAATAAGCAAGAGCGCACAGGACTTCGCGCGCGGCCTATTCGGATATTTGCAAGTTCCGATGCCCGTTTATGGAACCGAAAGTTACTGGAAGAAGAAAAGTGGTTGAGAAAAATATGCGTAGGCGCAAAACAAAACTTCGATCCAATGATGGGTTGCGGAAAAGGGCGTGGACACTGATTTTTTCTTCATATTGGTTATTTTTAAACAAAAATACAGCTTGCAGCCTTTTATTGCTACATTACAACCCTAATATTTCAATTTAAATTAAACATGTACATTACCCTCAATTATTCAAAAGGAAAAGTGATGCAGTGTTTTACTGGCTACTGCGACTTATACGCGAAAAAACTGTTTAGTCGCACTCGTTTCATCGTCATTTATCCTTAAGGGCCGTTTAAAAAGGACATTACATAATAAGGGGTTGTAAACAATGTCAAATAAAAATAAACCACAAAAGCACGAAAAACAATGACACTCGCACTCCCGCGAGCACGGTGCCCGCGAGTAAACCTAAAAAAACGCTACATTGCAATGAAAAAAAAAAAAAAAAAAACGAGAATTGGTAATAGATAAATAAAACATTACCCCAAGTTTAGTCTTATTACACAAAGTAAACCATAGTTGATATCAAATGTGCAACTTAATGCATTATATAGCTTCTCTCGAGCAGCCGCCACATGCAAGGCCTTGGAGGCGGTAGTACCACTAGACGAGATCTGTCGGCAGCAGCCGACTGGTCCTCACACGCGACATTCAATTGTTTTTTATCGATGCCAGCAGACAGATACCTGGGGCAAGTTCGTGACCCAGCTCTTTGCATAAAAGAGCGGCTTCCAAATCTAATGTTCTTTGGTCACGCATTGGTTTATGTGCATGCAAAATTTCAGTACAGACATAACATATGCAGAACTATTGTGTTATTTAATATCCAGAAGCTAAATATGCTAAAGTCTAAAAATCGTATGCGGTCTGGTAAGTACAGTACGTTGAATACCCGGTGTTTGGAGGAAAAAAGAACCGTGTTTTATGACCGTAAAAGTAAACTACGCGTAACCGAATGCTCAGTCTCCTCCAAAGTTTATTGCTAGCGGCTAAGACCAGATGCCAATTAGCTTAAAAACCGATTTTATGCCATTTTCAACGATAGAATGGCTGTGTGCACCGCAAACAGGCCTCGTTTTTCTTTCAATTTTTTTTTAAGAGCTTCAGTGTTTTGACGTGTGGACTATCTATGCTATGTTCAGGTGGCTCTTGAGGATTCTACCAAAAGACGCGACGCGCGGAAAGATACACTTGCTCTGGAAACGACCCTGCCACTTCGTCAAAACAGTCGGAGTGCCGGCGGCCAGCCCGCGAAGGGTTGCATTCGATGACGTACAAGACACCTCGATCACGTATGCTGCCGAAAGCGTAGTCCTCAAGAGCAGCGCATAATCTGAGAAAGGACAGTGGTCGAGAACAAAACTTTCCGGCTTTGACAACGCTTCCCCAAAGGTTCGGGCAAAGACACGAGCGAAACCAAACAAACCGTAAGTTCCGACATCAGTGCCATCAGTAACCCCCCCACCCCAAAAAAAAAGATACAGCAAAAGAAAAAAAAAATTGAGATAGTTTAAGTCGGTGAGGCAAGATGGCTACGCACTGGTTCGCCCTACTTGGCCCAGTCGGCCATCTTTCATCCATCCATCCAGCACAAGGCCGCGCGCCGCGCAGGCGCAGAGGCCGCGATGAAGTGCAGCTGACGAGAGAGGCTTTAGCTGACGGAGCTGACAGAGCGAGCTGTCGACGAAACGTCGCAACATTTGTCGATGAAATGAGCGGGTGCTCGTTTCCACGAAACGATCTGTCGATGAAACATCGCAGTGTCGACGAAACGATTTGTCCATGAAACGTCGTTCGAAGAACTGATTGTCACCGCTTCTCGGGCTTCGTGCATGACGCTGTGCTCCCCTTGCCCGTTGTTTACTCGTGCTGCGTTTTTACGTTGTTATGGTTGAATGCATAGGTACTCAGAGTGAGGTAAGAATTTCTTGTAAAACAATAAAGAATATATTTGATAACCAACTTTTTACAATTCAATTCTAAAACACTTCTTATCGCTTGAAGGCCTATGACACATATCGCGATGATTCAAGCCCGTAATGAAATTTTACAATGGTGTAGCAGAGGGCAAGATTGGTCAGCGGGTCGTTGAAGTGCGCTACTGCGTTGAATGAATACTTGTTAACCGAACGACAGACAATCTGTCTCGAACCGATGGTTGACAGAAACGCCGCGGGTTTGATAATTATGTAACATAAATTATAATATTTCTTGTGAATGTGCAACTAAATGACTAGAGAAACCGTTTGTCATAATTTCCGCGAGTTATGAAAAAAAAATACCACTCAACTTCAACTTTCCGAATGTGCTGCTAATTTCCGGGAACTAAATGCGCGAAATAATGCTAAATATTGTATTTAAAAACACCGCCCAGTTCAATTTTGATATGCGCGGACATTGTGCCCGCGTGAGGTGTTGCGGTCGCAAAGCTGTGACACTTCATGTCGTGCAAGCACGCACACTTAAAGGGACCATGAAGACACCTTCGATATTTTATTTTACAATTGGAATAGGCTTCAGGCAATGTTGACAAAGTCATAACCTGTACTGACGCTTGTGTGCCGAACAAATCACTTGAATAGACCCCGCCAGTATTCCTACCCGTGGCGACACCTCGAAAAGGCGGGAAGACCGATTTTCCGTGACGTTCAAGCGTAACATCAGAGTAGGCTCGTAAAGGCCGGTTCACACATCTGCGTTCCGAGCTACAGGAACGACAGAAACGAGCACGAACGACATGACACCGGGACAACCGTGACACATGATTGCTTGACAAAGCTGCTCATTGCATTATCTGTCACGCTCTGTAATGCGAACAGAATCGTCCCGGTGTCATGTCGTTCGTGTAGTTTCTGTCGTTTCTGTCGCTCGGAACGCAGATGTGTGAACCGGGCTTGAGGTAATGGACCGACCTCACCGCCAGTTTCGCTACGCCTCCTCTGGCGCAATGCATTGCGGGAACTGTAGTCTTTCCGCACGAGGGTCAACGCCGCTGTAGGCTTGCGCGTGTCGATCACGAGCCGTCTCGTGCACTACCGCTGCCTCCTGTGAAGTACAACTATGGCTGCGTCACGCACGCTCCAGACGGTTCGTGAGATCGGTCTATTGGTCAAAGCGAACGGCGAGCTCTCGTTTTCTTTCTTTGTCAGGAGGTGTTTACAGATATTGCGTTTTCCTGGTTGATAACAATAAACTATTGATATGTCGGGCCTGAAATGTTCACTACAGTACACACGGATGAGCACTGTTGAATACTATATAAATAGGATTACGCTTCCAGCGAGAGCTCGAGCACGTAGAATCGGTCAGCTGCCCAATGGCAAAGAAGACGACGTAGACGATAGATCTCCGCCAGCTCCGACTCTACAAGCTACAACAATGTAAATACCTCGTTCATCGACTCTTAAAGACTACTGAAACCGACAGGTTAACCTCTACGTCACTACCTTTTTCGGAACACTTGCAAGACGAGAATGCAAAACGTCAGTTTTGGTATTTCGCGTGCATTACTGGGCACAAAATAAGCCTCACATGATTCTACAAAAAATGAGCGGTATACTAGGCCACCACTGCGTCGAGAAACACCCCTTTTAGAAAAAGTTTGGAACGATTCAGCATCTCGCGAGCTTCGAGTGTGCACGCAGCCAAAAGCACGACAGAAAGCAACAATTACGTCCGGCCGTCTGGCTGCCGAGCGCCGAGCCTCAGCTTCATAGGGCACGCTCCTTACGTAAACAAATATCCGCTAGACAGGCCGAGCACGCGCCCAAACGGCCAAACGTATCCAAAAGGCCGCCACGCCGCACGCACCACTCCAGCAACGTAAGCGCACAGCGCACTGCGTACAAAGAGTGAGGAGCATTTGCGCTTGCGCCACCTGCGCCCTGTCCGTAGCGGACACCGTAGTGCGCTGCGAACACGCGAAGAACGCGAGACGTCAAGAAGCCAACGCCGCGTCGATGAAAGAGAGAGAAAGAGAAATGTCGTCTAGACGTCCGAGTAAAAAAAAAGTGTCGACGAAATGTAGCAAGCTCTGTCGAGCATCGAATGTCGAAGAAACGATCTGCGGATGACACATCGATGAAACAAATGTCGAAGAAACGATCTGCCGATGAAACATCGCAGTGTCGATGAAACGATCTGTCTATGAAACCTTGTTCGATGAACTGATTGCCCATTATAGAACTGCGCGCCAAGAATGACGCGGCTTGCCACATGAAAAGTGGCGCGCCCTACGTGATCGAGAGCGCGACAAAGAGACACACGGGGACGACCCCAAACCCCAAACCACTCCAAACCAAACCAAGCAAAGCCATGCCAAACCAATCCAAACGAAACCAATCCAAGGACGGCTGCACGTATCAAGATAATAAATGCTGACAGTATTTTATAAAGGCCGAGATGACTGAAAAACAATGCCGGCCGATGATTCCTTAAATCGCAGCCTACTCCGGCAAGCACGGTCGATCAACAAAAGCAGAAGCAACTCGAGTGAGAAGGAAAACTCGGCCTCCGCGGCCTCTGCTCATAGAATAGCATACGACTGACGGACACCACTGCCAACAGGGATTATGGTGAGATTTCAAACCAGAGGTACGTCACGTGAAACCACCCTACCTAATATTACCGCCCTCCCAAAACAGAAAAAAATTTGGTCGATGCATATGTTTACTATATATATATATGCTGCATAAACTTCCGTAGAAGTACGTGTGGGTGGCACAAAAAAAAGAAACGGGGGTGATATATGTAGTAATCGTTTATTTGTGTACAAATGAGCGAGGTATGCACAGCGAGGCGATGCTCTAATCACTGCGACGTTGTCTGTGTAACCTGTCGGAAGGCGCGTTTGTGTTTTACCGCCGCCCTTGTCAGCAGGCGAAAGTTCAACACACCCACTTTCGTCAGCTTGCATTTAGTTTCTTTCGTAATTAATCCAGGTTAACGAAATTTGGTAGAAATGTGCGGAGCATAAACATAAACATAGTACATTTCTTTCAAATTGGATAAGCGGTTCAGAAGTTCACTGTTTTGGGGTAGTTTCCCCGCCGCACGACTCACGCGAAGACAAACCAACGGCTTGCGAGAAACAAAAGAAAAACACAAAGAAAGCAACCTGTAAGCGTGATGACCTGTGAGTGTGAGGACCTGTGAGTGTGATGAGCGTGAAGACCTGTGTGAGTGTGAGGACCGTGAGGAGCTGTGAGTGTGAGGACCTGTGAGTGTGAGGACCGTGATGACCTGTGAGTGTGAGGACCGTGAGGACCTGTGAGTGTGATGAGCATGATGACCTGTGAGTGTGAGGACCGTGAGGAGCTGTGAGTGTGAGTGCCGTGAGGACCGTGATGACCTGTGAGTGTGAGGAGCCGTGATGACCTGTGAGTGTGAGGACCGTGAGGACCTGTGAGTGTGATGACCTGTGAGTCTGATGATTCGTGATGACCTGTGAGCGTGATGACCGTGATGATCTGTGAGCGTGACGACCGTGATGATGACGGCGAGTGAGTTTTGGTTTTGTGTTGAACCGTGAGGGTGAGTCCGGGTGATGACCCTATTTTGAATAAATCGTGATCGTGAGTGGGCGTGAGTTCTGATTGAGGAAAAAATGGTGATCGTGAGTTTGAGTGAGGACAGCTTAAAATGCCGACCTATGCACTCAGTACACCTCCCTGAGGGACTCAATTTTCCTGTAAAAACTCCTTAAAAGGGGACGGTTTCCCCAGCCTTGCACTGCCAAGAAAGTACGGTGCTGCAGGTAACTCTGTATAGCCCTCAACATTCGGCCACGGAAAACCAAGATCGAATAAATCTTGCAGTATGCCGTAACGCCAGACTGTGTCGTATGCCTTCTCCAAATCAAAAGAAGATGGAGGAGACACTGTTGCCTGTTGACAAACGCCTCACGTACGAAGGTCTCAAAGCAGACGAGATGATCGACAACGGGCCGTGCTGAACGAAAGCCACACTGAAACTTGTCAAGGCGAGTTGTTTTCGTTCTAGAAAAAAACATGAGTCTCTTGTTAATCATCACTTTCTAATGTCTTGGAAATACAGCTAGTTAGAGCTACTGGTCTGAAGCTAGATGCACAAGAGGGATCTTTTCCGGGCTTCAGCACTGGTACAGAGCGCGACACTGTTAGCGCGAACAAGCGATCGCCGGTTTTTCCAGTTTTTCTCTTTGAAACCAAGGGATGTCATCCAAGTTATTATTGCTACGGAAAGAGCTCACTTAGTTCTATAATGTAAGCGATCAAATTCTCGTGCTCGCTAATATTATCTAGAAGTAAAAATGCGAAAGTGCGCCGATGTCATGTTCGCGCTAACAGTGTCGCGATGTGTACAACGATTAGCAATCTTCCAAGAGGATGGAAAGTGGCCCTCGGGCCAAACTCCATTAAAAAGGTACAAAATTAGCTCCATAGTGGATGGATGAAGATGTTCAAGCATTTTTATAATGAATACCATCTGGTCCAGGGGCAGTTTGCCTTGGAACAAATAAGTGCCATTTGAAGTTCATATAATGTAAAAAGAGTATTATAGGGTTCGTGTGCACCACCTAATGTGATAACAGCGTTTTTTTCTGCGTTTATTTTGTGTCACTGAAACGTCCGAGTGTAATGTTGGGAACTTGAGACATACTCGAAATGCTCTCCGAGGATGTTGACCTGTTCCTCAAGACTTGGCAGGACGCACTCCATTTTGACTCCAGGAGTGGGATGGTGAATGCCCGGTAAGAGCCGTCAATTTTATTAACGCGATCCCAGACTTCCTTCGCAGGTATAGTGCTGTTAATATAGCGTACCCCCTAAAACTTTTTTCTTCGCTTGCCTTTCTTCGAATCTACCTCGCCTGGGCCCTTTTTTTAAATTCAATAAGATTGTGTGTTGTAGAATAGCGCCTAAAAATACCCCATACTCGATTTTGTTCTTTTTGGCCAATCGGCAATCTTTGTTCCACCAGGGGTTAAGGTCTCCTGGGTAGATGCGAGGACGTCATGGGGATGGAAAGAATGGCAGCCTGTAAAATGTGCTGAGTGATATGTTCAGTGGCTCTGTCGATATCGAGACAACGTCAGTGATGCATGCCAAAAGAGACGATTCTTTGAAAGTTGACAAGTCGGCGTTTTCGAATTTCCAACGAGGAGAGTGCGTGGGGACTGTCATGGGAAGATGGTTAAATTCTAAAATGATGGGAAAGTCGTCACTTCCGTGAGGATTCGGGATGACCTTCCATGAAAGCAATGGCAATAATGATGGATGACAAATAGATAGGTCAATGGAAGTGAAGGTGTGAGTTGCTGAACTAATATATGTGGCTTCATTGGTGTTAAGTAGACACAATCTCGAGGAAAGAAGAAAGCGTTCAATGAGAGCCCCTCTGGGATCTCGTCTGCCACTCCCCCACGAAGGATTGTGTGCATTAAAATCTCCCAAAAGTAAGAAAGGTGGTGGAAGCTCACTAACAAGGTCTTCAAGCTCTTTCAATCTTTAGCTGATAGCCGGGGAATATATATAAAGAACAAACAGTAATTATACGATCTAACAAAATGCGAGCTGCCACAGCCTCCAGCGAAGTCTGCAGAGACACTTCGCTACATGGAATTGAGCGTTGCACTAAAACTGCAACGCCTCCAGATGGATGAACTGCTTGTATCCCGTCCTTGCGAAACACCTGGAAATATTTATTTATTTATATATTTATTTGCTTTACCCTCAGGGCCCGAAGGCATTACAGAGGGGAGAGCAAAGTTGGGATCAAAACACTGTAATGTATGGTTATTCACACTCAACAAAAAAAATTATTAGTAAGAGCAGACCTAAAAAGTGCACTGTCAGTTATGGATGCAATTGGTCCGGGAAGGTGGTTCCAGTCGAGGGATGTGCGAGGAAGGAAAGAAGATTGGAATGTAGATGTGATAGCGACTGGTACCTCAACTTTGTGCTGATGATCATGACGAGCAGAAATATAAAAGGGACGAGTGATTAATTTGTCGCGAAGCACAGAGTTATAAAAATAAAATTTGTGAAATAAAGAGAGGCGTGAAAGCTTACGTCGCAGGAAGAGGGGCGGGAGTGACAAAGTAGATTTCATAGAAGTTACGCTAGATGTATAATGATAATTAGAAAGAATAAAACGAGCGGATCTATTTTGAATGCCTTCCAACGCGGTGATGAGAGTGGCTTGTCCGGGATCCCAGACAGAGGCTGCATATTCTAACTTCGGTCGAACTAGAGTTTTATAAAGAATTAGCTTGAGGGAAACAGGTGCTAATGAAAAGTTACGTCTGAGGTAGCCTAACATACGGTTAGCATTAGATGTGATATACTGTACATGTGTTTTCCATGAGAGATTAGAAGTTATATGTACACCTAAATATTTGTAAGAAGATACCGTGTCAAGCTGAGCCTGATTAAGAAAGTAGTTCCGAGTTTCATGTGACTGCCGAGATACACGCATGGACTTACATTTGTTAGTATTAAGCGTCATAGACCATACGTCACACCACTGGTAGATAGCGTTAATGTCAGACTGAAGCATGATGTTATCCTGATCATTAAGTATCTCACGGTAAATCACACAGTCGTCAGCAAATAAACAAATAGACGAGGAAACATTAAGAGGGAGGTCGTTAATATATATTAAAAAAGTAAAGGTCCTAAAACAGATCCTTGGGGAACCCCAGAGGCCACAGACGAAAAGGAAGAATTACTATTATTTACTGTAACAAATTGTGACCGCAATGATAGAAAAGATTGAATCCATGCAAGAACGTTAGCATCTATGTTAAGTTTGGACAGTTTCAGAAGAAGTAGTTTATGAGATACTTTATCGAACGCTTTGGAGAAATCTAGGAAAATGCAGTCTGCCTGGGATCCTCGGTCCAGGATGCAGTGAAGGTCATGTGTGAATGATACAAGCTGTGTCTCGCATGAAAATGTTTTTCGAAATCCATGTTGGGATGGACAGAAGAAGTTGTTAAATTCTAAGAAATTGACGAGGTTGGAAAATATTATATGCTCAAGGAGTTTGCAAGGAACACTGGTTATAGAGATTGGGCGATAATTTAAAGGGGAATGTTTGTCACCAGTCTTGTGAATGGGAACCACCTTCCCCACCTTCCAATCTAAAGGGAGAACATGATCTCTAATGGACTGATCAAAAAGTTTAGTTAAAATGATAGAAGAGTAATGCTTAGTATTTTTCAAAAACTTCGAATTAACACCGTCCACTCCCGCTGAAGACGACAATCTTAATGTTTCAATGACATGATCGACACCAGCACAATCAAGCAAGATGGGGTCCATCGGCAAGTAGTCTGAAATGTCTAAGAGAGGACATTCCGTGCTGCTGTCACTAGAAAAGGATTCAACAAAAACTCGGTTCAATACATTCGCACACTCTTCAATTGGCATAACATCCCCACTTTCGTTTTTTAGACTAACAGAAAAATCAGTTTTTTTATTCATGATGTTCCAGAACTTTTTAGGTTTTTTTATTAACATATCGGGTAGGGTGCGCGTAAAAAACTCCAACTTGGCCTTATTAACTTCCTCTTTATATGTCTCAGCTGCAGTGCGGTATTTGGACCACCGCCGTTCACATGTGGTAAATTTTGCTGCTCGAAATAAGCGCTTCTTTTTATTTGAGAGACGTTTGAGGGCTCTGTTAAACCACGGAGACTGGGGATCTTCGAGTACAGTCCTAAGGGGAATATGCAGGTTAGTAAGGGATTCTACTTTATTCTTAAACATTTGCCAATTCGCTTCCACTGAACGGTCTGAGAATCCTTCTAGAAATGTATCAATAAAAGTTGCTAGATCATTGTTAATTTTGACGAAGTCAGCTTTTGCATAATCTCGAATTTGTTTTACGTGACTTGATGATTTCGGCACTGCAGCTTTAACATAAAAATGTAATATACAATGATCACTAAGCCCTGGAAGATATGATATGGGGGAAACTAGGTCAGGGTGATTCGACAGAACGAGGTCCAATATGTTTGAGGATAACGGGGTTACTCTGGTTGGTTCAGTAACCAACTGAGTGAGATTAAAATCTAAACAAAGGTTCACAAAGTCATTGCACTCCGATGATGATGCAATTGTGGATAGATTACACTCTGTCCACACGATAGAAGGAAAATTGAAGTCGCCCAACAGAAAGATCGGTGAACTGGGAAAACGCATAACTAAGCTGTTTAGAGAGTCATGCAAAGCTTTAACAAAAAGGGATGAGCATGACGGTGGTCTATAGCATACTCCCATAATCCACCTGTTGTGGTGAGAACCTATACAGACCCAAAGTATTTCTAAACTAAACTTTAATATGTTAGTGTGGCTTGCTTTTAGATGTGTTCTCCTGCAAGCAAGATGCAACGGGGCCATGATCATCTAGTAGCTGGCTCACATCGTCATAGTTAGGAAGGAGGCCTCTACAGTTCCATTGGAAAAAAAGAGACATTGGTATTCTAAAAGGAAGTCAGATCGATTATTATATACATATATATATATACCAGAGAAAGCTAAGACATAAATTTAAGGGGCTTTCGGTGCCTCAATTCGTGGGATTGCTTTTTTCTTAGCAGTGTCTTTTGGTCGTCCTACAACCTCAGAGGAGACCAAAGGAAGAGACTCTGCTTCAGGAAGAGACTGGTCATCTTCAGAAAGCGGTAGGCTCTCGTCCATTTTTTCATCCAACGAGAGCGTTGAACCCTTGGGCGGAGGAGGTTGTTCTGTCCGCCTGGGCTTCTGGTTGCTGCTGGGGGAACGGGGAGGGAGCCCTCGACCCCTGCCAGAAGGGCCAGCTAGTGCCATTGATGGCACCTCCGGCACCTTGGACGGAGTGGCACCCTCCTTGGAGGGCACAGCACCCTTAGAACATGAAGGTAACAGAGTGTGCGTCATCTTCAGAGGTTTGGAAGAGGACCCCTGTGGAGAGGACAAGTCTTCCGGGGAAGTCTGTGTCTCCACAGATGCCGTAGGCAGTGGGGGTCCCCTCTGCACTGCCTGGGCATAAGAACCCCTTGCCTGAAAGGCAAGCTGTTCTTTGGCTGCTTGGTAACTAAGGTTATGTTTTACTTTGAAAGTCAAGACATCTTTTTCCTCTTTCCATTTTGGACAAGAGCGAAAGAAAGCAGGGTGAGCTCCGCTACAGTTTACACATTTCGGTTCATTTTCACAGATGTCCGCTACATGGTCGGTACCACCACACTTTCCACACGTTTCTCGGCCGCGGCAGTTTCGGGAACCATGCCCAAAACGCTGGCAACGGAAACACCGTTGAGGATTTGGAATGAAAGGGCGGACTCTGCAGTTCAAGTATCCTGCCTTCACGGTGGACGGGAGAGCATGGAGTTCAAACGTGAGTATGAGATGTCGGGTTGGTTTTTCTTGTCCATCACGTTTTAAGGTTATACGTCTAACGGCAACAACAGCACTCTTGCGCAAACCTTCGAGGATCTCGTCTTCACTGCATTCGAGAAGGTCATCTTCTGAGATGACACCACGAACAGTATTTAGGGTACGATGTGGGGTGACAGTAACCGGGTAGTCTCCCAGGCTTGTCATCTTCAAGAGTGCTGTGCTCTGTGGCTTATTTTCAACCTCAACAAGGAGGTCTCCAGCAAGCTTCTTTGCCTTATAGCATTTTCCAATTATTTGTTCCAAATGCTTTGCAATGACAAAGGGAGAAACTTTAGACAAATGCACAGTGTCAGTTGTAGAGTGAACTACAAGAAATCGAGGATACTTTTCTGGTTCATTAGCTTTTTCGAAAGTAGGGGGAGCGGGGCGAACCCTTTTGGGGGTCGCTCTGCTCGGGGTTTAGAAGAGAGGGACGCCATAAAAAGGCAAAGGGTGTTCGGAATCTGTGGCGCGCCGCCCACCACGGAGCCCAACAAGGGAATAGGTAACACCCCATAACAAATATGGCTTTGCTGGAAGCATTACTCTATTAGCGCTACCCAGAAACTATAACCAAGTGTGGATCTGGACGAGGGTATCTGTCACCACCCAAGGTTAGCCCTTGCCACCAAAGAAGTTGAAAAAGGAAAGAAGAGAAGTGAGAAGAGTGAAAAGAAGGAGAAGACAAAGGTGAAAGAAGGGAGGGGATAGTAGAAGGAGTGGCGACTAGACTGAATCATCCTGGCCGGGCCTTACCAGGACTCCCGTCTACGAGAAGCGGGGGCCGAAGTGGTGTATTGCCTCACCCGGGGGGCCCCGAAGGGTCCAAACCTACCCCGGGCTCGGCTCAACCACCAGGATGCCCTTTTCCCCGGACACGGGAAAGCCACGCACAGCCAGACGTGGGCGGGCGAACCCGCATGGCTCGGGGTCCGTGGTGACGCCACTCACCAAACACCTGCTTTCACAGGTGCCCCCTGCAGGGTGACTCCTCATTACCATAATTGAATAGGATACAGATGGTGGTATAATCTTAGCCATGACTAGTAACTTCATGGCAGCAAGAGTGTAACGTCTTAATGGCCCAGCCCTGAGGGACGCCATTCTCCCTGGAGAAAAACATCCCAAGACCGGGATGGGAGCCTAAACGCACTTAGGAGGTCCAATTTGTCAGGAAACTTCGGAATTCAGTGGAAGCATGCGACCTCAGACACCGTGGCATGAGCACGATGTCCTCTGAAGGCTGCCCCATACCTCCAAGTAGTATCATAAGTTTAGTATTTTACAAAGAGAGAAGACTTGACTTGGACGCTGGGTCCGAATACTGACTACAGCCTCCTGCGTGCTCGGGGGCCCAGTCCCGAGACAGCGCAGAAGGTGGAACGCTGGGTGGAACTAAACTATAACTAAACTACAAAGAAAGACGTGATGGCCGACGCGCCGGCGAGCGGCTTACGGTTCGGAGGACCCGGCTGTCCCCATCGTCGCTGGACTCCGGGCCGGCGTGGCCATCAGAGACAGGAGGCTCCAGAAGAGCCAGACGAAAGAAAGACACGTCTGATCCCGGGCGTGGGCTGGTAACGACTGGCTCACGAAAACTCGTGAGCCCCAGTTTATTTACAGAAAAACCCAGGTGGCGCCAGTAATAAGAAATAAAAGGAAACATGGCGCCATCTTTTAAACAAACAAAATAACACAAGAAGATGGCGACTGGCGCCATCTATCGCTAATCAAGATTACTACATTCTTCCTTCCTTAAAAATTAAGAAAAACGGAGGGAAGTACTGGAAGACATGCATACTCTTAACAATGATCAAATACTGAATAACAATAATATTTTAAAACTCTGTCACATTATACTTAACAACTGTCCAACTACTCAGTGGAAAGTTCAACATCAACACGATACACTTTTCCCCCTTCGATAGGGAGAACGAAACGTCGCAAAACTGTCTGCACGGACACCAGAGTTCATTTTGGGACTGGCCCAACTAGCACGTTTCGTCGGAAGCCGACGACAAGACGAAATTCAAAGCATATTTTATCAAGAGCATTTATGTGTTATGCAAAAGTCCATGTCCATGACACCCTTGTAGTGTATTGATTAGTTTGTTAGTAGTGTTGTTTTGTGTCTTGTATTTGTCATGGACATGTCTTTTTAAGTACCTTGGCCAAGGATTTTTACTATGAAGATATGATGATGCATCAGAACTATAAGCATGTGTCACTTTGACTGCTGCCTTCGAGGCTGCCCAACAGTGTCAACCATGGGCTGCCAACAAATAACAAAAACAGTTTTACGTTTCAAGACACTTGTGCACTTAAAAAAATGTACTCATGAACGACACATATTTTACCAAAGTTCCAAAATATCAAATATGGTGAGTTTAACTTGTATGTCTATTCACTTTAGTCCGATTCATAGCTACTATCTAGCATAGACATTACATAGTCTTTGAATCTAGCTGGAAGTCCCTTCTTCCGGCGGGGTCGACCACTTGGAGCTGGTGGTTCAGGCACTGCAGGTGGGACCTGAAGTTCACCTGGGGTCACCTGAAGATCACCTGGGGTCACCTGAAGATCACCTGGGGTCTCGTCTGCGGAGTCTTCGAGTGGGGGCATCGAAGACGGCGTACTTGGGCGAGACCCCAACGGAGTGCTCGTCACGGGCGAGTCGAAGTTGTTTCGTGTCCCTGCCTGCTCCCTAGCCCGGGGAGGAGCTGGAAGTTCTCCAACAGGCCTCTCAGAGGGGCCAGCGACAGAAGAGGACCCGGGCACGGCAGGGCGGCCAGGGTCTGTAGACTGCCTTGGGTCCAAGGATGGACCAGGGCGAGCGGAAGTAGCAGTAACCCCGGGCTCATCAGGGTGGCCAGGATCTGCTGCCTGGCCTGGATCCACGGATGGACCAGGGCCAACAGCGGGAAAAGTTGTTGCAGCTGCAAGATCCGGCTCCACAGGGGAACCCAGCGCTGCAGGCGCCGGTGCAGCAGGAAGACCAGGTTCCACAGGTGGGCCAGACGCTGCCAGGCGAGATGCTGTCAGACTCCCCGAACAGCCATGTGTCGGAGGTCCAACCACGGTTGGAAAAGGTGCAACCATCCTTGGGTAGAAGACCTGAGAAGGCACACGGGTTGTGCCTGTCGACAGGTCGTCGTCATCGTCCCAGTCAGATACTGAAGATTGGTCAGGAGGCAGCTGTGAAGTCTTGGTCAGCTTGGCTGCGTTCCATCTCCTGCCATCTTCCATTCTATATGTTGCAGGTCCTATTTGTGTCTGTATCCTCTGTGGTTCTGTATATTTGCTGTGTAACTTGTCCTGGTGTATAGGCTTGAAAACTCGGACGGCTTGACCAGACTGGAACTGTGGCCGTCTCACAGCCCTGCGTCTATCAGAATAATTTTTCATTTTGTCTTGGTACACCTGTACCCTCTCTGGAAGTTGAGCACGCTGCTCCGAGAAATTGGCAGGGGCTTGTCTCGTCGGCATGTCTTGTACGTCAAGCCTGGACCGGTGAATACGTCCATGCAGTAAAAGAGACGGTGCGAAACCTGTCGCGGGATGCACCGTCCGACGGTAAGCTTCAAGGTGGTCTCGGACAGCGTCCGGAAGAGGGCGACCCTGCACCACAGCCAGCTGGAGGCAGGACTTCAGTACCCGGTTGAATCGCTCAACCTGTCCATTGCTCTGGGGGTGGTACAGTGCCGTTCTCCGGTGCTTGATTCCTTGCTGGCGCAGGAATTCCTGGAATTCTCTTGAAACAAACTGGACACCGTTGTCGGTGACTATCTCGCAGGGGAGACCTTCTCGGGAAAAAACGTTCTTCAAGAAGGTTATCACCGTTGTAGATGTAACTGAAGACGTTGCTTGGACCTCGGGCCACTTGGAGTGATAGTCCAGGAGAACTATAAAAAACTTTTGACTTGGTGGAGCACGTTCGACTGGACCCACAATGTCCAGTCCCAGCTTCTCCCAGGGCTGCTCAGGAAACTTGACAGGCTGCAACGGTGCAGGTGCAGTCTTCACGGGCCTGTCGGTAGACTGGCATACTGCGCAGTTCTCCACCTTCATCTTAATCTCCTGGTTCATCAGGGGCCACCAGTAATGTTCCCGGATGACACTTGTGGTTCTGGAGATCCCCTGGTGGACCTCGTGTGCAATATGTATGATGTTGTCCCGAAGCTGCGCAGGGACGACGAGCTTCTCAGCCTTGTATAACATGCCCTGGAAAATGGAGAGCTGCTCTCTCACATGAAAGTAGGGCCGCAGATCCGGGGAGATGTCTTCTGGCCAGGTCGACGTTGTATAACGGATGACAGACGGTAACAAGATGTCATTGGCTGTCGCCTCTTGGAACTCTCCCTTCGACAAGGGGACCGTTACCATGGAGACAACCTCTTCATCAAACTTCATGCCTTCTTCAGTGTCTCGCACTGGCAGTCTGGAAAAGGCGTCAGCAACGACGTTGGTGGCGCCTCTCTGGAATTCCATCTTGAAGTTGTAGTTGAGGAGTCTTGATGTCCACCGGGTGATTCTAAGCGGACGAATCCCGGATCCTTTGTTAGAAAGAAGAGTAACCAACGCCTGGTGGTCTGTGCGGATCACAAAGGAACGGCCCCACAGGTAAACGTGCCACTTCTCGCACGCCCAGAGGCACGCCAAGGCTTCCTTTTCTCCAGCGGAGTATCTGCGCTCGGTGTCTGTCAACGAGCGAGACGCAAAAGCTACTGGACGGAGCTGATTTCCGTACTGCTGTTGCAAGACAGCTCCCAGACCGTACTGAGACGCGTCAGTAGCTACTACAATGGGCAACGTTGGGTTGAACATGGACAAAATTGGAGCTTTTTTCAAGGAAGTCTTAACTCTCTGGAAACTGGCCTCGACTTCCGGGGACCAGTTGAAATGGACTCCTTTTCTCAGGAGACGACGCATGGGTTCCACGACAGTGGAGCACTGAGGAATGAACTTACTATAATATTCAACGAGTCCTAAAAACGCCTTTAGTTTGTGAGAATCGGAAGGGGTCTCGAAATTCAGGACGGCATCTACCTTGGATGAGAGGGGTGCTAGTCCTTTCATGGAGAGATGGTGTCCCAAAAATGAGAGCTCTTGGACCTGAAAAACACCTTTACGGTTCAGCTTCATTCCCGCCTGGGAAATACGCGACAAAACTCGACGGAGATTGGCATCATGTTCCTGTAGGGATGACCCATACACAATGACATCGTCGAGATAAAACTGTACACCTGGACAATCCTTCAGGATTTTGGACATGATTTGTTGAAATGCAGCGGGTGCCGAAGCCAACCCGAAGCAAACCCTCTTGAATCGGAACAACCCCTCATGGGTAATGAAAGCGGTGAGGTCGCGGCTCACCGGGTCGAGGCGAACTTGATGATACGCGGACGCCAAGTCAAGTTTGGAAAAGTAGGAGGAACCTCCCAAGGAGTTTAAGAGCTCATCGATGTGTGGAAGAGGAAAGGAGTCGATGACCACGGCCTGGTTTGGTGCCCGAAGGTCGATACACATCCGGATGTTGCCGTCTTGCTTCTTAACGACAACGATGGGCGACACCCATTCCGACGCATCCACACGCTCAATGACTCCCTCTCGCTCTAACTTGAAAATCTCCTCGGAAACCTGGTCTCTGAGGGTCATCGGGAGTCGACGCAGCCTCGCTTGTACAGGGGACACGTTGTGTCTTAACTTTACTTTGTGGGTGTGGTTCCTAACCAGACCCAGTCCAGGACTAAATAGGTGTTCAAAATCTTCAAAGCCTGGCGGCAACTTGGATGTGTCTTTGATATGTATACTTGTGTGGATGTTACCTTGTGTATCATGATGACGTTGTGGAACAGGGGTCGACCTGGAGTCAGATCTTTCGACGACCTTTGGAAAGGTCTCCTCGCAGTCCGACCTCTCGATGACCTTTGGCATAGTCTCCTCGCAGCAGTCAGAGGACCGTGAGGACAGGCAGGTGGGGAAAGTGGCTGGAGGGAACCGGCTGCCCAGACCATCAGGATGGCGATGTTGGCCCGGCTGGTGCGACGACACAGTGAATGGCCGTCGTTGTTGGCTGCCAGCCGTCCCTAGGCCTCGAGGAGGGGCTCCTCCGTCAGCTGGATGTACAGTAGAGCACTCATAGTTAGCCCCCGACAGTGTCATACTGAGGTCCTTGACTGCATCTGTTCCCAACAGCGAACGTCCATTTCGGGTTACGTAGAATTCTAGTGAAGTATGCCGATCTTTGAAATTCACGTAGCCAAGGAAACATCCAAGCACAGGGATCGGTTCTTGTAGATAGTGTACGAGAGTCTTCCGTGGCTTGTACAGCCGTATCTTGCCATCCTTGTTTAGTTGGTTAAAGGTGGCTTCATTTACAATGGAAACGTACGACCCAGTATCTACAAGGAGTCTTAAAGGGTGTCCATTCACCTGGATGTCGGCCGTGAAGGAGCAGCGGCGATCTCTGTCGCCGGTAGTGTGGCCTGTAGCCTGGACAGGCACCACGTCGTCGGGGTTCAGGGTGGCGTCAGGCCACGTCTCTGGCTGGACAGCGCCCACCGTTGCGCCGCCTCGGGACGCTCGGCGCTGGTAGCGCCCGATCCCCTGCGCTCCATGGCCGCGCACCGGAAACGCCGCTTGCCGCTGGTCACGAACGAACGGAGCCGACGGCTGCGGACGGCTGCGGCAGACCACCGCGAAGTGGCCCGGCTTCCCGCAGAGGAAGCACGAAGCCTGCCGTGCAGGGCACAGCTCACGGGGGTGGCTCCGCCTGCCGCAGAACCAGCACGTCGGCGGCTCGTCGTTGGCTCTCTCGGCCCTCCGAGAAGGAGGAGGGTCCCGACTCGTGGGGTGGCGCATGCGCGCCGGGTATCTGGGCACGTGGCCAGAAGACCTCGGTGTCCACGAACTGGGGTCGGGCAGCAACGGGTAAGGGCCATGGTCAGGCCCGGGCGGGAGGCCGGGGTGGCCATCTTGGCCGGGGCTCGAGGAGGATGGTGGCCAGGGACCGCCCTCTTGGGTCTGCGGCGCTCGAACGGCCGCTCGCGCCAGGACTCTCCGTACGTCTGCCGGGCCTCTGCCGGCATCGCCGAGGGTTGAAGTTCCAGGGTTCTCCTGGTGATACTCGCGCGACGCTGCAGCGAGGTGCTCATACTGCCGCGCGAGCTGGAAAGCTCTGTCTAATGTGGGCAGCTGCCCATCCACGGAGTCGCGGAGCATACGCTCATGTACTCGCTTCGAAGTCAATCCTCTCAGGAAAACGTCGCAAAGGATCGCGTCGAGTGCGTCCCCGAACGCGCAAAGAGAA
>JAZHYW010035677.1:0-49329 GCA_037355805.1 Ixodes ricinus
TTCCGCGAGGCTTTTTTTTAAAAAAATTTTATTGATTTCAGACGGGGCTATAAAATTAAATAAAAATCGAGAGCGAAGAAGAAATATACTGACCAAGATTAGAAGGCGGATTAAGGTGTGTTTACAGACTTTTAGCTGTACAAGTTTACATTGTCAGACCGGCCGATGCCTTTAATGAAAGAGCGGGAACACAAGCCAGCTGGCGCAGCACTAACCATCTTTGTGAGCACTACGAACAATGCGGTGAACCTTGTTAAGTTATCAAAAGGTTACTAAGAGAGGAAACAGGCTGGTATGGACGACCGTGCCTTTGCAAAATAATGTATTGACAAATGCGTAAGCAGCCATCCCTTATCTTACCAAACAGCAAATTCTGTTTTGAGGGTTGTGTGAGATGACATAACAACCATTTGCGGTATGTGTTTAGGCGATGGGGATCGACAGTTTGAAAATGTCGCTTTATAAAACGCGACGCGATCAATCAGTTCTGCCAAAATGTCTTTTCGTCCTGTCTGTTCGCGCCTTTTATCCCTTTAATTAAATAGCGAAATGAAATTTTGGGCTGGGATAAATGATTTGCATTGGGAGTTTACTATTCGCATATCGTTTGCAATAAAATAAAAAGGGTAGGAAGTCGCAAGCCAGCCGGTACGAACATTTGAAAATATAGGGGACGTCATTTTGTATCACTCTCCCTGAAAGCTCTCCGCCTTTTCACTGTGATACATCCGCTGTACTCAGAGCATGTCAGCGTTACCCGGCACGTGAACGGTACCCAAAGCACGTCAGTCGTGACCGAGCTACCACGAATTATTGCAGAACTGCACACGCTGGGTGTATTGCGTCATTACAAAGATTATGATTCGCGTTCGTGGTGAATTGAGTACCCTGGCGGAATTTACGATTACCTGCGAATGACAGTTATATGATGCTCAAAAAGACGGTGAAAGCTTGAGTCATCGCTCCGGTGCAAAAGCAACACATCATGACGTTACATCCGCTGAGCGACAAAGCAAGGTGAACGGTACACGACTTTGCCGTGATTATAATATGACGATAAATGGGGGGATGTCGCTGGACTGGAGGATTACCATTAATGGCGACGCGTGATCAGCGATCAGGCGTGATAGTGCCCAGACCATGAAGAAGTTATCGCACGATTTACCCAATGATGAAACCGCAAGCAGGTAGCGTACCGGAAGCCGAAGAGGGCAGTTTGGTTATCTCGTTATATGATTTGCCGGTAACGTTAAAAGAACGCCATTAAAATTAATGATCGAATCTGTCAACTTTTGAAGAAAGCCGCGAAGGTGGATTCATGAAAATCCGCACGTCTACACGCGCGAGAACGTGACGGGGCCATGATTATGAAGTGACGCTGGGGCAGTTTGTGTGGTCACCATCGCGTGGTGGTGCATACCGGCGGTTACGGCTATGCAGGCGACGGTGAATCGTGTTTGCGATATGTGGTTGCCTCAATATTTTCGCTCAAGAATAGAAGATCGAACAGCAATTTACGCAGTCCACTGCAAGGCGTTGAAATTACCGCAGTATCTGGATATACACTGGATAACGGATTTATGGCCTTTCCAGTGATGAAACGAGAAGTTGTTCAACATTAGCTGACAATTACTTTAAAGCACTCTTTCGGAGATGACAATTCTGTTTTTGCCCGTGGTGCAAACAAACAAAGGCATTGCTTTTTCATCAGTGTTTGTCGGCATTTTCATGTATTCTGCATAAAATTGAAATTAGAACTGAATGCTCGAGACGTCCATATCCACATTCCTAATCAACGCATCTTCAAACGTCCGTATGTCCTAACACCAGAACTTCCCGCATTTTAAAGGTTAAAATAGATTATGAGCATCAGACACATTTTAAGTAAAGCTACGACGCCGTTATCAATTGAAAACATGCATATTTAAGAATAATATCAATGTCATAATATTGTTATCTCTTCTGATGAAGGCTCAGCAACCGTTATATCGTTTTCGCACGAAACGGCATTACCCGAGAAAGCGTTAACGTGGCATGGTCAGTTTCATTTTAACAATGTGGCCACAATATATTTACGAGTTTGCGATGGTTCCCAAAACGAAAACTCTCGCTTCTACCCAACCTCGCTAGGTCACCACTTCTGCAAGCAGTCACTAAAATTGCCAGTAAACACAGCAACGACACCGATAAAATTAATGGGAATATCACCTTATTTAGTAATAACTGTGTCAATAAGCATTACATGTTGTATTTGGCGTTGAAGAAAAAAGAAAAAAGACATAAAAACCTTTTTCGCCAGAAACTCAATATCAACGCGAAGTCAGGTAATCATCGGCTTTGCTGAATTCGCCGACCCAGAAAAGTTCGGCAAAAGTTCAGTATTGAGATTAATCCAGATTTGGTGCCGAACTTTCGATTCGGCAAAAGTTCTGGCCCTTCACGACAAAATGACGGCTGTCGCACAGAGTTTGCTAAAGGCGCATTCACACTGAGCAAAAAAACGCGTGTTAGGCCGACGTCGAGGTGACGTTAGTGTCGAAAAAGAGGAAGATCAGACAGGCCACCCGACGGCGGCGTCTTCCTGGTGGACCTCGCGTTTGTCGAGAGAACACGGAATTTTTTTATATTCATTCGTCGTGCGATTGTTGTTGCCTTACCTTCGCGATATATGCGCCGTTATCAACCGTCTTCACGAATGTTAAAGGTGACCTGTTGTTTGCTGGGGAAGCTACTTATGCGATGGTTAAGGAAGTGTCAGTGAATGGGCATTCTCAGTTTGTAGGCAGAACCGCCCATTAATCACGCAGAATAACATGCGTGGTCTCTTTTCTGTACTATGAGGACCAATGAAATTATCGTATGTTTGAAAATTCTGCGCCTTTTCTTCCTGCTGTGCTGGAACAACCGCAGCGGCAGACCCAATCACAGTCGAGGAGAACTGCAGCGCGTTGCACGCCGGTCGTGCCGGTCGCGGGCCGCTTCTTCTCCCGCAAATATGGCTTTGCCAGATCGTTGGTTATGGTTTGGCGTGGTGAAGCCTACTGTTCCGCGTAAAAGCGCTATCGTTGACCGTGAATTTTCGTCGTGTGTCGCTATGATAACCCAGCACGTACCAGAAGGAAGATCCACCACCGTGCGGCGATGTCGTGGCGGCACTCTCAAGACACCAGAAACGCCCGTGCCGTCGTGCTTGTTTACTTCGACTACAGTGAAGTCGTTATCAGTCCTCGAATACCAGCCGGATTTCTTATTTTGGCGCATTTCATGCGTGTGCTCAAGTCTGGCTTTATTACTGCGCGTACCGTATAAAGGATGAGCTGCTGCTTTCATCAGCCGGAGAAAAAGCATTAGTGTTGCAATCCTGAACGTCAGTAATTATTTTATCTGACTACAGCCCATATTTCTACGTTATATCGTCATGAAGATTACATTGTCTTAGAATCGCAGGTGCGCGGCGATGTTGTACTATTGCAGGTCGTGTATTAGAGCCGTGATCGTCCAAGACGGCGTACCGTACTCCTTTTTATTTTCGCCATCCATACCAGAATGGTGTTCATCGGCGAAAACAATAAAGTTTGCGCTATAGGAAATCATTTCTTCCATATTCTGTTACGGCATTGTGCAGCAGTGGCATCCCCTTTTTAGCGTAGCCGAACAGCGACGACTCCGCTGCCTGTTGCAGGTTGCAGGTGTGGGCGCGGCGCTGAGCGGTCGTTCCGTCAGGAACGGACGCAGTCGTAATACACGCTCGTTGCCCTGTCTGAACCAGCCTTCCCCTCCGTTCTCCTGATAAGTCAACGTGCGACTTCGCTTGCCACCACACCAGAGGTAACGCCATGATGTCAAACGTTGGTTTTGGTTAGTAATCGCCCAACCACAAATCGAAGAACGCCCGGTTTGTCGTCGTCCTGGAACGCGAACATGACCGAAGCGTCATCGTCCACATCGCATCAGAGTGGCGTCATAGGAAGTCATCCCCAGGCCAGTCGTCCACCGAATTTCAACCTCTACCAGCGTCAGGTCCTCGAGCGAGAATCCGCCATGATCGAAGCTCGAATGACGCAAGAGGTTCAAGTCGATGCGGCTACCTCGGGATCACTGCGCGACGGAACGTCGGCAACGCCATTAGTCTGAGATTTTTCGATAAGCAAAGAGGGCCAATGAGCGGTTTCGCTTTCAGGCATCCGAGGCTGAGTACCAATTGCTACTTTTATTAAAGAAATAACGGTCAGAATCGAGGACGCGGTTTTTATGGATACTTAGGGCGTCTAAATTCAGCTGTCATCATCAAAACACGAACTAAAAACTACTTGAGTGTCCCTTTAAACGGCGAGCGATTATATATACGCTAAAAGGCCATATGCACTGACGAAAGGCACGGACTCGAACGGGCAGCTTCAGAAGGTGTCTTTGCCGCGTTAAGCGCAGGCAAACAAAGCACGGTGCTACGCTGGCGTCCGTAATTTAAGACCGCACGCAGCCAGTGACAGTATTTCCGATGGAGAACTCATTCTGCACAGGTGCGGCGAAGACTACACGACACGCGGGGAGGATCGCCCGCAATAAGTCGGAGGTCGAGCACAATACACCGCGAACTTTATGCGGCTTCGCGCGGGTCGATAAGAGCAGTTTCATGCCGTACACGCACATAGCACTGCTCACGCCAGTCAGATGTTCCAATCGGCTTGCTTCTTTCCACGCTGAATGATTCAGCCTCGTTTGGCGAGTGCATGAAACCCTGACCCATCTGCCCGCCAGGGTCGAAAATAAAAAACAGCGAAAACATGTCCTGACCGGAAAAGGTGACACGTCACGTCCGACGCTTCTCTCGATTGGCTCAGCGCGCCGAGGAAAAAATTGGGTCCAGAGGCGTCGTCTCCTGCGTCGTCCTCCTCGGCGTGCGACTTTTTTCGATACAAAAAATAAGAAAAAATTCACCTACGACGCGCGTCTTTCGACAGTGAATGCGCCTGTGTGCCGCTGTATGTCTGCGCTTTCTACTTTTTTCGTGTTTCCCCTTTCTATTCTTCTCTTCACCGCCCTCCGCCACCGGTTTACCGCCCTTTCCCCGAGGGGCGAACACGAGAATGATTAGGAGACGCCTCCGTTAATCCGGTTTAACCCGCCGAAAAGGGGCCGCATGTTTGACCACAAAAATTATTTCGCTGCACAAAAAAAAAACCGCCGTAGTTAGCGATTGAGTGCGCTTTGCCGGATGCGCACTACGTCCGCCTAATAAGCTTGCATTGACTAGCATGCTGAAGCACGGCAGGTCTAATATATGGTCCTTAGATACTTTCTCTGTCCGTCACAAGCTCACTAACTTTTAAAGCCCAGGGATATGCCCAGATTGACATCAGAATTATTGACGCTTGCTGCAAATGTTGTGAAACAAAGAAGTTCTCCTCCGGCCACGCAAGGCATTGTCTCGTATTTTGAAGTTGTTGCCCAAATGCTTCATTTGATGCTATTAGTAGAATTATACATTGTTTTGGGTATTTCGTAGTCGGTTCCCAACATTTCATTGAACGTCTGTTCTTATTGACGCCGTTTCACGCGAAAAAAAATTCGCGTTTTATTCAACAAGGCATTAGTCAGTCCGCGACAAAGTAAAATGAGACATCCCTTTTTTAATTTGGGTATTCTGGCGAATTAAAATAAAATTAGAGCAGCTCGGTTGTGACTTCATCTAACTTAGCAGTGAACAGTGTACCGCCTCTATGCAATTACGAAAAGGGAGCTGTACAACACAGATTTGTCGTTTTCGATGAAAAGGCGTTCATGAAACGACCGATGAAAAGGCATTCGATAAAGCAAGCTGAGAAATTCGAGAAACGGCTTCGATGAAACGGCGTTCGAGCGGGAACAAGGCGACCCGTCCAACTCATGGTTATTGGTAGTAGCCGTTGCAATGGTTTCTATCAGGTACTATACGTATATGTGCCGTTCTTTCTGACAGCAGCCTCTTACCAGCGGTAGCAGAGATGGAAGAAGCATTGCATTGAGTTTTTTCGTCTGTGTCAAAAACGTTTGAGCGATGGAACAGAGAAGAGGTATACCCAAATGGAAAAGGCTTCCGCAGAACTATAAACCCGACATTTTCCTGCGAGAAGAAAATGAGCAATTTTTACACTTGCTGAAAAAGGCGAAGCATGCATACAAGGATGAACCGTTAGCCAGTGTCATCATGGCAAGCTGTACAGATGATGGTTGACGATGAGAACCGGCGAGTGAAGGCTGTTTATTGATGGCAGAGAGGGCTAAAGGAGGAACCATCACTTTACTCTGCGACTCGTCAGCACTATCCAAGATGGTCAACGCCGTCCAGGATCATGCTCGGAGGTGTACAGAGGTGGCAATCATCAAGATGACACCAAGGATTTGCCTGCGCAGAATTGTTAAGTGAACATACTTCTTAGTTTTAGATACGAGTTTCAGGCTGGTGACCAGAGTCAGGATCAACTTGTGGCAGTTGCCTTCGCTGGTCTATGAGATGCCTATTCACGTCGAACACTTCGACAAAGCTCACTATACATGACTTAGTGCTGCGGGGATTCTCAGTAATGGAGTCGCTGACAGCCGTTCAGCAAGAGGAAGCGAGGTCAACAGATCAGCCAGATTCCTCGACGACACGCTGAGCATCGAAACGGACGCCAGGTACGCCTGCAGAAAAATTTGTCGATACTGACGTTATTGCCCTATAGCAAGACCTGCTGCGGGAATTGCAGATACCAAAAGAGGAGCCATCATCACAAAAACACGAAGCCGTTGGAACGCGAAGTTCTGCTGGCATCAATAGGGTGAACACTCGCTGGTGACCACTCGCATGACAGAACATGACGTGGTCAACAAGATTATCAGATATACACGGAACAACGAACTCCAACGATAGATGGCACGCCGCCAAAGGAACGCTGAAAGGAATGAAGACGATAGTATTATCTCAAAAAAAGCGAAGGCAAGACGCAGCATCCTGAGCTTTCGGACAAGTGCAAGTTGGTGAGGAACCATGTATATTATGCTATGGGCAACGTGCGACAGAAGAAGCAACGAACCGAGGACGACGCTGCTGAACTGCGTAGACCACTTTTGTGGACGCCATTCAACCGGTGTGAGACTTCCTGTAAGACGGCGGGTACAGCGTTCCGAGTACGCTGTTGATCCAAGATCCAGTCGCAGAGAATCTCCTCTTCGTTTTGGAGATCGACAACAGTTTTCAAGAATGCTGGGGACTACATCCAAGCAAAAGCACCTACCACGTGGAGTCCTTCAATAACACCATGCTGATCTACATAGACAGGAAGTTCATTACATGGACCGTTCCTACAGCCTCTGACAGGGTCTTGTAGTCCTGGGATTGGAATGAGCATGTCGGTCGGCAGTATACGTCAACGTACTCTGTTGAGGATGTCATCCCACCGACAGGGGGGGGGAAGAAGTACATCGGAAAAGAAGTTTTAGGTATGACCATTATCTCGCGACTAACTCTTTGCAGAACTATCGTTGGTGAACATCGCTGAAGAGATGTTACGGGGGAAGGTTCTCTTTGATATACGAAAAAAAAACAACGAAAATGTTAGCCCCACGTATATAAGAGAGGTAGCACGCCTCGGTGATACCCCTAAGCAAATGAACTGCCCTCAAATGGAACTATTGATTTATTAACTTTAATGAGTCCTGTGGTAATTGTAACCTGCCGGGTTTGCCCCAGGTAGTAGATGTTTGTATGAGCAACGAGCACCTGTATGCCCCAAAAATACTCTTCATGTGCTCCACTCTGGCAGAGCACTAGGGAGAGCCAATCACTGCGGTCTCTCGGGGTTATCTCGGCCAACAAAATTGTTTCAACATAAGGCCTCAATCAATACTGAATACCATTTTAACAGAGGGAGACCAGATTTATTTTCTTATCAGGTCCGTTTCTGCTATAAATCAGTGTTTCATGTAATAAGTTTGAATATTATTTGATATAAAACCTAAACGTCCAAGACCAAAAAGTAGTCTGTGGGGTTTGATAGTACAAGCTCGTAATAATGGATATTTTAGTTTCGCCGGAGAAGATCTGCCGCCTGGTCCTTGAAGCTGCAGCCTTGAAGGAGTCCAGCCAACGGACGAGTCCAACCTGAAAATGGCTCCCGAAGTCAAGGTACACTGCTCTAAATGCTTTGTGGTTTAAATGACCGGGGAAAACTTGATGCAGCGTAGCAGCTAGAAGTAACGCCTTAAAAATAAATTTCAGAATACGGTCACGAGTTTATCTTCAATTCCATTAGGAGTTCATTTTCCGCTCCGGTCAACGTCTCGCCAACTGCGCATGCGCGCCACGCTACACCTGGAAGTGGATAGGCCCCCGCAAACGCGCTGACGTAACTGTTGTTTACCCTCATCTCACCCAGTGCCGCCGTGTGCTTTTCTCGCTGTCGCTCGCGTGCTTCTTTTGCGCGTCCCTTACGTTGCCCGCTGATTGGCGTTCCCCTTTCTTGAACTTACTTTTCCTGAATTCCTGCAAAAAGTTCTTGTGCGCGAAAAGCTATTTACGGATGCACTCTAGCACGCCGTGTATCTAATACCCAGTTATCTCTTTTTCAGCCCTGGAAACCCTGCCCATCACCTGATTGGCCAAAAGGCCAGCGACATAACGACGGCAAGAGTTATTCAAACAGAGTAAAAATAAAATGTACATAACATTTATAAGAACACCGTTGTCTTCATTGCTTGGCTTTCATGCTTTTATGCGCTTATAAATAACCGTAATCAAAACCTTTTTTGCAATAAAGAAAAAAAACATTTTTACGTACTTGAAGACCCCTCGCCGTGCATCGAACCCAAGATTATGCTTACGCGATACATGGATTCGGCGCGGGAACTGGCCTTTCGAGTCACCGTAAACTTTTTTCTTTTTTTTTCAACGCGGATTCGGCAGTTTCTAGTCGAGCCAGAGGCACCACTCGTGGCAGAACACGAATCGCATACTTGGAAGGTGTATACCGTTATATACTCCATCTGTGGGAAAACTCATACACCTCGGTTGAGTGAATTGAATACTATCGCATTTGTCGATGCCCACTCTGTTGAACTCGAAACTTCAACAAATCACACGCACCCATTCTACTCCATTCCTGCTTACCCAGTCAGTAGTCGTTCCCTCACGATTCAATACGAGCAACAAGTAACGGCAGTTTATGCAATGCTGACTGCTGCACAGCCGTCATCGCATGTCTGTAAAGCCGCTTGCGAACGAGGTCAAAGCTGTCGCTACAACTTCGGTACACTGACTGATTTCTGCTTCTCGCCGCTGACGTCACACGAGAAAAGCGATTTTGTTCTGTCTGCGAAACTAGAACCCAGAACATGAAAATATAATCAACGGTAATAAAACGAAGCGGAAATGACTTCCAAAGCAGCCAATACCCAACCGTTCGCGAGGCGACTTACGGTAGCGATAGACTACCTCCGTGATTTCACACTCTGTTCACACTCACCAGAAGGAGTCATACAAACTCCTTGGCGCTATTATCAACACTAGATTGCGTCTGCGGGCTGGTTTGACTCAGCTAGGATTCGTCCCTTCTGGCTTTCATAGCTCTGTATGAAACCAGAAAGGGTAGATACTTTTCTACATTGGAAGCGTCGACCGGAGCCTCCAGTTATTTACGGCCAAAATCACACTAGAGGCGCTTCTGTAGCAACGTCCACTTTGGTCGTGACACACGCGCCCTCTAAAAATTACACGTCGTCTACTTTCCCAAAGGATACTTGAAGAGCCGGTCACAGAAACCGACGGACAACGAGGCCAAAACTGTGCTTAGACCTTAAAAAAATGAGTAACACAATTTTAGCCTGTCATTCCCAAATCCCGTTGCCGGACAAAATTTGCCTACGCGAATTGCAAGCCATGGTTGGTAATAGTAACATAAGATACCTACGAAAAATTCCCCGCCATAGGAAAAGAGAAATGATTTGGCCAGAGCCAAAGTAACGCGAGAATAGGTGCTAAGAGTTTTACAGCGGCGAGCGTAAACCGAAAAAAAAGACAAAAAAAGACAGAAGAAAAAATCAAACTGTAATAAGCGCCACAAAAAAAAAACAACCCTGTTCACGTCGTTTTTCTGCTCACGTGACCAAGAAAAACGAAACAGGCAACACGAGTAAAAAAACCATTTTTGCCAGATTCTCAAAGCTGTAGTCCCTCTTGACCGCGAACCTAGCGCGCATATCCGTTGCGCCAACATAACTCTCAGCCAAGGGTAATGCTCACGCATTCTCTCATCACAGGAGAAAGCGAGGCGCCCTCGCAGTTTTTCAGTTGAGTGTTATTTTTATCAGTTGTGAATTCACGTTCCAGAAGTATTAATCGGGAGCAAAACGAGTTTTCCTCATCCGAATCATTTAGCCTCTGGAGCAAACGAGCTCTCATCCGAATCATACGTGCAGGCATCCTCTTCCCGTGTGTAACAACACCTCCAACAACAACAACAACTCATCCGAAACACCTTTGCAAAGCCAGTTCACTGCACTCCGTCAGTTCCAGTTTATCAAGCAGCACGAGACGACAACCGGGAAAGCTATTTGGGAATTCTCCGACGTTCAGGCCTAGCATCCGAGGTCGCCGTTTGACAAGCTTATCTTCTTCCACCTCTTGCCGCAACCCCCAAGCAGCTTTGTTCCGTCCCCCACTCCTCTCGAGAGGAAGAAGCTCGGCTCTGAGGCAAATCCCATTTTCTCGACGCTCTTTCCATGGCCCTTTCCTCCCCGTCACCCAGCTTCGGGAGAGAAGGTTCTTCCCTGCAGAACGTCCCTGAACTCCAGAACAAGGCGGCGGTGGCGCCCTCTACTAGCATCCACAGAACGAGTAACCTCTCCGGCCAGCACTCTGGTTACCAAGGAACTTTTTAGAAAGCTGTCTCTTTCGAAACAAACGAAAAAAAAACTCTTTTTGTAAGAATTCTCATTGGAGATCGGTGTAAATAGCAGGCACGTGATGGTTTCTAAAAGTTTGTAGCTTACAAGGTTTCGCGGCACAATTAATATTGTTTTGTACAACCACCTCTCACCGACGATTTCGGGCAGTTAGTCCCGACCTGCTGTATGCTGACCTCATGTACCAAGGCACGCCCGCTGAGAGGGTCAGCATATTCACCGTATGTTTGGGAAGTTCAGGATCGCCGATGAAAGCCAAAGCAGAGGAGCAGCTCTTTTTGCGATGTAGAATGCGATACTCCCGAACCAGCTCCAGCGACTGTGCAGTTTCTGTAGTGGCCGAGGCGGGAGTTTGCGGCGTTGCGATCGCCTGGTATAGTTCCCGCCGCACGGATCTGTGCAACTCGGCAAATACCCGGCGGCATGATGAGTTTTAATTACGTTGTCTGTAATACCGTTTTTGCGAACAGGTTCCCGTGAATAATTGCCAAAAAGGCTCAAACTTTTTCTAATTGTTGCGAGACGCGAAGAACACCTGCAACCAGGTAACGCAGCAGGGTGGCATTGAGACTCCAGAATAAAAAGAGAGACATTGCTGCCCCAATCATGGGGAAGACTGCTGCGAGAGCGTCGCCTGTCATGCAGGCAAATGCTGGCGATGCCAGGCAAAAGGGGCATTAGCAAAAATGATGTACAGTGCAGCCCGTTGTGGCGCGCAACGTCTGCCGGGAACAGGTTGAGCAACAGTCAATCCAACAATAGCAGCTAAGTGTTTCCGCAACAATTCCCTGAAAACATCATCCCAACGTTGTGTCGTACGGTTGGAACACTTTTAGAAAGCAATGACGACTCATCTGGGCAGTATAAAACGCACCCATTTTTGAATCTGCTGGACACGGGAACAGTTTGCTGACCGTAAAACGAACGTTGCGATGACTGTTTGTAAGCTTTGTTTTCCCAAAGTAAAGAAAAGTTACGTTGCCACAAATATTTTTCGGAATCAAAGGCCCGACGCCGCAACATCAGTCGAATAGTAGCAAAACAGCAGTTCTGCACTCGGCAATGCAAACGTGACGTTGTTGGCGGAGCTTGTGTTGCGTGATAATGTTTTACCAGCTGCTTGATCTTTTCCGCAATGTTCAGCAACATCAGGATAAAGACATTTTTGGGGTAAAAGCACGCTTCGGCAACTGTTGCGAGCATGAGACAGTCAACGGTTGATCAATAGATAAGGCAGCGCTTTAGCAGCGGACACTTCTGCAGTAAGTAGCAATTGTTGCCACGATTGTTGCGCACTTCTGGTAAAACTGTTTTCATGTTGCGGAACTTTGTTGCGCCTGACAAAATCCCACAACATGTTCGTTAATGGCACATATCCCCTGAACTAAGCCACTTTTTATGCTTCGGTTTTGTTGTTTTGCTTTCAAAGATGGCGGCCCCCATGGTATTTTGGTTGCCTTGTTCCTCGTGTTCTCGCGTTGCGTATTGCTCTAATTTGAAGCGCCCATCACAGGACACCATTTCCAGGCGATCACATTCAGACCAGAAAGCATTTTTTCACGCAGGGGACTGTTTATTGGAACTCTGCATGGTATAATTCCATCAAAAGAGTCACAAAGATAGCACATAATACAGCCATACAACAAAGTTTCCACGGATGCCGGTCAATTTACAAGCATGAAGCAAGGCTGACTACCCTTTCTTTTTTTGCGGAGTGCTGGCATGTTATAACAGAAATATTGTGGAAGCAGCTTTTAGGGCATGTGCGAAACGCAATAGCCGAACACACAGCTTAGTGCAACACATTTTGACAGGTCACAAGGACATCAAGAGGCATGAAAAATTGAGCACATCAAATCATATATGCACAGCACAAGTAAACAATACAAACTCAAAACTGCATGCACACAGCATTATCTACAGCAATTAGAAATTATACAGAATTGAAAGCATCTGACTGTTCCCCGTGTCATAAGTTTTGTTGCTTAGATAAAGCAGAGGCTTTTTAGAGCGCTCGGAGCTCTTTTACTGATCAAGGGAAGGGCGCATATGACGAGTCGTGCAAGGTTTCTTAAATGATAAATTTATCTCTCTTAGTTTTCTGCGGACTAATACCATGAACAGAACACGTGAGAGAGTTTGACAAGCAACATCCCCATGTTTTTTTTGTTTTTTTTTTGTTAGCTGATGTGAACACTTAATTCTTCCCGCACACCCGATTGACAAGGACGACGTAGTGCCATTTTCAACGCCGCAGTTCACCGAGGAATTTTTATTTTTTTCTAACACGAACTGAACTAGGGTTTGTACCTAACAGAACGATCACATATGTTTGCACTAGTTGTGTGTTCTTATTTCAAGAGCACCACTTGAGAACACAATAAAATGAACGCGATCAGTAAATTCTAAATCGAAACTTGCGACGCGGGAGTATGCTCAGCGATTTCTTTAGTTTCGTTTGGGCTGCATCTGTTTCGAGCCTCTCTCTACATGTGCAAAGCCGCGATTACTTTGTTGTTCATGATTCCGAATAGAAAGACGATTCGGCACTAGCTTCATCGATGCCAGGTGGAAAATCAGCACCTCACAAAACTTAATATATATACACACGTTTATAATTCACTACATTGTTTCAATTTAATGCATATGAGTCTGTGTAACGGCGAGTTCCTCAGCGATATTTGCCACGGAAACGACGACTTTCAGAGAAGCGAAGTATATCATTTAACACAATTCTATTTGCAATAACAAAAATTAGAATAGACAACTTACCAGCTTCTCAGCGGGTGCTTTATTATCAGCTTCGAATGCTTCGAATTTAAACGCCAAAAACGCAAGTGTACTCTGCAATCTCCGCAGCAGCCCGTAGCTCGGCGTCTCGACTCCTCTCATTGGTCGTAACCCTGGGTAACCGTGTAACGGATTTAGGTCAAGCATTCTTTTATTCCTTCCCGAAAAAATCGGGTCTCTTATATTAAAAAAAAATAGTATTACTGGTGTAATGACTTTGTTTTATAACGATTACTTTTACACGGCGTTCTGTAACAAGAAATCAGAAATATAAAAAGTGTTTAGTGCGCGATATGTGGTGAGGGGCGCTGCCTAACGCCCAATTACCGGGAAGGGCATTGAGTGGGACCACTGTATGCTTATTCACTGTGGTGGAGACGGTCTCCTCAATTTCCAACACGCGCATGCGCGAACTGCAAGTGGGCAGGTGCGCTTCGCAATTTATGCTTTATTTTTTTTGTGGCAGAAATAGCTCTTTTTCTTTAAGGAACAAGAATGGCAAGATAATCATGCGCATATCAGGACACCGTGGTGTCAGTTTCTAAGTTGTCTGAGTGCATTTGATTGCTTAGCAGACTGTTTTTATCGGACGAAGCGGCTCGGCACCTCCGCCATCCACGCTATCCTATACCGGAACCTGCAAGAACGGTGGTTCTAGAGTTCCGATCACCAGCAGCGCATTTCGTCTTAGTCCCAAGTGCGATCTTCAACATCGCGGATTGCCAAGACCATGGATATTCTTTCGGCAGCGCCTACACACCGGTGATCTTCCTTTGTTGTGGGCATACATGTGACCACTAGCTTCGACGGACCGAAGGCACGACGGACCGCCTTCTCTTCCATGTGAGTAACAAGGAGAGATCCTCCTGACCATTGGGGATAGGTATTCTTGCTACGCAATGTACGTTTTGTCACTATCCGATGAGTTTGAACCGTGTCGAACTCTGTGCCAGGAATCTCCGACGAGTTCAACGTGTAATCCACAGCGATCGGCCCGAAAGGCCTTGTTCTAATAGACCGTGAGAGACGTTCTGATTGGTTATTTCTGTGTTCGAAGTAATTTTTATTTATTTTTCTTGTTAAAATATGGCTGCCTTCTTGGCGGTAGATGTGCTGTAGTAAAAAGTCCTCCCGGCATGTCCAAAGCCGAATACCACAGATCGTTGAGTAGTCCTTATTTGCCAAGGTTCAGGCTTGTTGGGTTCGGGTGGAGTGTCAGCTATGTCACCGCGCTCTGCGAGCGTAATTGCTAGTAATTGTCTTTACACGACAAGCTATGTTATGTGCGTGATTCATTTAAAATTCTTGATTGATTCAAGCATCAAGTACTGTTCAACTGTCATGTTCTTACGTATAACGGAGTATTTATTGAACTGTTAATTTAGTAGTGCGTTTGACACTGGTGAGCTGAAGAGGAAGGCCAGCGGTTGGATTTATAAATTGTAAATATTATGGAGGCAATTCGGGTACATTTATAACTACATATTTCCGTGCCACAAATACCGTAAATCTTAAAAACGTCTTTTTTTTTCAAATCAAAGTAGAAATATCGGTGTGAACTTAAATTGCGAGATTGCAATTCTTAAGACTTCTTAAAGCTAGATGAAGGGTTGAGGGACGCTATGATGTTGCAAGAGTACAACTAAGCAATTTATGAAATAACCTTCGTACTATTTGATTAATTTTTTAAATCACCATAAATATTTTAATCTAGATTGATCGAGCTCTGAGTAAGGACAAGTCGGACGAACAAAACAGTAGTAAACGCCTGGGCCGTCTTGCTAAAAACAGCGTCTCAGCTGAGACGGGGGGAAAGAAAGCACTGTGAAATTCAGCGTACGAGCTGAACGGGACTCAAACCTCGACTCAAGACGATTGCGCGTCCCAGCATTTACAGTGCTTTCTTTCACCCAGTCTCAGCTGAGACGCTGATTCCAGCAAGCCGGCCCCGGTGTCTTACCTGCGCATCTATTTATTTTAGAAGGCAGTACTAAGTTTTTTTACATAAAAAATAACGACAAATAGTTCAATGGAAAATAAAGTTAATAATATAGAAAAGTAAACATAAAAAAGTCGGTAGGCCTTTCCGAGATTTTATACTTGAAGAGCAACTGAGCCGATTAATCGAATAGTTAATTAAAGGGCGGCGATTTATAATGAAGCTATGTTTTCTTTTGATATTCATTATTGACAAGCGTAAGAGAGAACTGAGAGCCTTTGAAAACCCTTCACCTGAATCCAAACCCCCGCTTCTGTCTCTTCCAAAATCCTGTGGCCAGGCCCCTGCGTGGAAACCCATCAAGTTCCTTCCCGGTTCACAGCTTGCAGTGATGGACCCTGACACTCATTTTTGTATTAATTTTCCTTCAATCTAAATTTTTAATAAAATGTATTGACGGTACACTTTGCATTGCAGACTTTTATATTTACCTGCTTGTAATATTGACTTAATATTTTCCACAGTGAATGTGGCTTGCCTATAGAAGCTTTCTTTTTAGATGTATATATAGTGTTCTACTGAACACTACAAATACATCTGAAAAGAAAGCTGCATGCCCGCTAATATGGCTGCCGAAAATAGTGCAGCCCGAGCTTAAAATCGAATGCCGAAATCGAAATATCCAGAGCATAAGGTTGGGAGCAAATATTGGATAAGCCAATGCTTAAACTTGGATGCCAATATTGGTTGTAAGACCCACAACCAGTAGTGGTCCAATGATGGCTTAGGTGTTGGTGAAATTGTGGCCCAACGTTGGCTTAAATGTTGGTTAAGAGGCGGTCCTACGATGGCATGAATGACGGTCCAATATTGGTTCATATATTGGTCGATCTTGGTCCAACTTTGGCATTAGTGAATGGCCCACCATTGGATCGGTTAGCGCTTTCGACAAAAACCAACGTTAGGCCAATATTGGAGCCAAGTTTTGCCAGTGGCGGGCCCATGTTGGTCCAACAATGGTGTGCTGCTTGGTTATCCTTCTATTTTGTTTTGGGCACCAATTGGCTCCGTTAAACGTTTAGTTTCTCCAGTTATTATCCGCTTCAATATTTGTCATTCGTGACAATATCGCATTTTCTGGTCGAATCGTACAGTCTCAGAAATAGGGGTGTATAGGGGTACACCCCTTGTCCCATATGTAACTCCCCAAAACAACAATTCGACGTCCAGTCCACAGACGTCGCACCGACGATACCAACTTTCAAGAGCGGCTTGATAGTCGACCGATGCAACTTGATTAAAATAGATAATGCACGTATTAAAGGCTATAGTAAGACAATCAAGGTTTTTTTGGACCCTGCTGCAAAACCTCAATGTTTTTTTCTTCTAGTCTTTGATACGCACATTAGCTATTTAGTACATTATATCCAACAGTTATCAAGCCGCTTGTAAAAGTTGGTATCGCCAGCTCGACGTCAGTAAACTGAATGTCAAAATGTAGTTTTGGGGTGTTACATATGGGACAAGGGGTGTACCCCTATACACCCCCTATATCTGAGAGTGTATACAAGCTTCGCCATTCACTTTCATCCTTCTCATCTTTGCCGTGTTTAGTTGTATCGTGTTCTGCGGAAAAGTTTACTGAATTACCTTTTTTTACTGTATATTTGTGCAACATCAATCGATGTTCAATTTAATCTGACGGATGCACTACACGCTACAGTTGGCATTATCGTAATTATTATCCACCTCGCTTTCACGTTTGCATTAACTGCATTTTCATCATAACATTAAAATTCAGTCCGTCCACCACTTCTGCTGTTTGGGTGGTGGCAGTTGATGAAACCGGTTTGCTCTACTGACGTCTAATTCCTGGTTAGCTCAGTTGGCAGAGCGCTCCACTGGAAATGGAGAGGTCCCTGGTTCGATACCAAGACCTGGCGGATTGTTTCGGTCGCGCACCTGCAGTCACCTCGATTTGTTTGGAGATCTGTGTTTATCCTTTGCCCCCGTTTTCCCCCTTCTCCAAAGATTTTTAATGTGATTATTATGGTAATTATTGTTAAGCTAGCTCGCATTTTTGCATTAATTGCATTATCATCAAAGTAATTAGCCTGCTAAATTTAGCTCTAAAGTACGTTGCGTTACATGTCTTTGCACATTCCCACCTCCTCTCTCTGCGCCGAGAAAAAAGCGTGATCGTAGTGGAAGTCGGGAATTCGCTTATTTTTACGTGTCTTTTTTCTAATGAGACATGATTCAGCACGGTTTAAATTTATTCTCATCGTGATTCTAGATAAAGGTTCAGGTTCAAGAATATTCTATTTGCCCTGAAATGCTTTGTGTATACCTAGGTGCGATATGGCTTTCTACACTCTAAGAAAAAAGGGAGCGTGACTTGCTCCTCAAGGGAGCATATACGCTGACACAACCATTGCTCCTCTAGGGGAGCAACTGTAACGGGAGCAACCTTTGCTCCCCTACCGTTAGTCCTTCAAAGTTTAACCTCCAGGACCAACTTTTGCACCCTTGCATTTAGGCCACTGGGACTAAATGTTGCGCCCTTACCTCATTTATTACTAAATTGCGCCCTCACACACCTAGGTGGCGCTAGTCAACGTCAAATTCAAAATTAAAAAAATATCTTATCGCTGGTTTAGATTTTTTGACACTCATCACATACCCATATGCACAACGCTTATATCTCATTTGCACACTTTTTGTTGCACACGTATTACACATTTTAGCATAGACAAGGAGTTAGAACACAGATGACACACGCATAGCACACACACAGTGACGCACTAATTCAATTTTGTTTTCTTTATTGTCCTACGCTAATTCAGTCGCCAACACCGAAAGATACCCATGCGCCTTTTATACTGATCAAATGAAAGGAGTCGTTTTGTCAGTGACCATGTCAACCGTGAGCGATGTTACAAATACGGTGCTGCTTTCGCACTAATATTGTTCTCCAATATTGTTGCTAAACTTTCCAAGGAGTGTATCTCTTACTAAGAAGTAACGGTACACACAGTAATTATTTGTGACAGTCTATAAAACAGCGTCCCCATAGGCTCCCAGGAGCCATGTTGTCGCGTCCCCACATAGCTTCCCCACTATGCGCATGCGCGTCTCCGTGGCAACCACATCGCCTCTTGTGAAAAAAAAGACAAAAAAAAAAACAAGTAGAATACAAAATGAAAAATAAACACAGAATGAACCTTTTTTCTGTCTTTGGAAACGTTTTTAAAACGTACTATGCGGCTATTTTCATCCCAGTTAAACCAAAAAGAAAATATAAACGCTTTCAAAGCACGTTTCGAAGCATGCAAAAGGGAAGGACGCCAGGACAACGGTCAAAAGCCTCATGGCCAGTGCATCAACAATGGCGGCGCTCGAGTCAGCGCTGACTTCCACGACGTGCTGGAACAGAGGCTACGATCGTTATAAAGTGAGCTCCAACCCTTAAACATGGCCCCTCCTGCAATTTTTGATGCTACGATTGTCTGCGTCCCCTGCGTTCCGAAACAGTAAGTGCGTCGCTAACGCTGGCCATCGGCGATGCAGCAGACGCCGCCATCTTGTCCCCGCGTCTTTGCTCCCGCACTGTTGCTCCCGCGCGCCTCTCGCTGCTTTTGCTCCCCGCGCCCCTCTGTTGGTCCCGGTGGAGGGCAGTTAGTCCTCAGCGTTTGCGCACGGTCACGCAGCTCGAACCATATGGTCTCTTCGGGGAGCAAATGGGAGTTGAGAGGTCCAAATGCTGCCGTTAGTCCTTTGAGACCATCTTTTTTCTTAGAGTGTAGTACATACCATTTTCAACCTTCTAGTACGCGGTCAGCAGCTCAAAGCAGTTTCATGGGGTCCCCGGCATGACACCAGAAAAAGTTCCCTGTTGACATTGTCCGGCAAAGTACGTGTGCATTTTTTATTTTTTTGCTTTTCTTACCTGCTTTTTACTTCCGTGACTTTCTAACCGACCCTGTCCGTGTCGGCTTCGTGAAGACTCGGCTCGCCGATGCAAAGGTGTGTCAACCTCTGTTCTAGAAGACGTGATAGTGTTTATTCGTTATAGGGTACCGGAACAAAATGTCCCCGGAATAAATGTCTCTCGAAAATAAAGGCCCCGGAAGAAATGGTCCCCAGTGGAAAGTGAAACAAATGGTCCCAACGCGCAAGGAGTAGAAATATTTCCCCCGGAATGCATTTGGAAAAGAGAGGTCTAGTAACGTCGCAAACTTGAGTCCAACACAGTAAATGCATTCTGGTATGAAGTGCAGTAATTTTGTTTTTGTAATGAAAAGCGAGCAGGAGAAGCACTTGCAATACACCGGCGTGAAACTTGAAGTGGAAGGTTTGGAACCATTGCCGGTCATTGACATGACCCATCCGATAGTGTGGATGGTCATCGGCGCTCGTAAGGCCGCTGTACAGTTCGCGCTTTCCACTTTTTCCCGTGTTTCCTCCTCTCCCGCTCCTCAACTTCTCGCTTCACCGCCCTCCGCCACCTGTTTACGCGCCTCCCCCGAAGGGCCGACATGGAGAATGGATTAGGATGACGCCTCCGCTAATCCGGCTTAACCCGCGGAAAGAGGGGCCTGCTGCTTTTCAACTAAAATTTATTTCGCTGCTCCAAAAAAAAAAAAATAAATAAATAAAAAAACGCCGCAGGCGGCGGTGGAGTGCGCTTTGCCGGGTGCGCAACGCTACGGGCGCGTGAGCAAGCTTGAATGCATTGGACTAGCATTTTCGAAACACTCAGCTTAGGGTGCCTAAGCATGTTTCCGCGGCGGAAACATGTAGGCACTTAACTCAGGGCCTCCGTCCGAGCGCAGGCAAAGCTACGTGTGGCCGGAGCCCAATCACACGCCGGTAATAGGTCACGCGATCTCGCCTGCACTTTGAATCACTCCCAATGCGCCGCTGGTCGTACGCGCCGCCCGCGCTCGCCGAGTATTTCGTCTGCTACGGGTGTATCTGCAGTATCGTCTGCTACAGGCTTAAAATGTGCCCTTTCACGTCCTGGAAATTTGGTCGCGGCGGACGTCAGCACGTAGGCCGGCCGCTGGCGTCTGTGTGCGAGCTTTCCATCTGTTCGGTTCGGCATAGTTTCGAGGTGTGATTGCCATCACTGCAAGGTGCCCGATGACCCGGCCGTTGATGTTTCCCTGTATTATCGGGATATACCAGGTGCTTCAAGGCGCAGTCCTTTCCACCAGCTTGCCGGCGTTCAATGTGATCGGCAGGTACAGGGGGGTGCCCTGATTTTGCCGCGCATCGGTGAACTGTAGCGGCCCGGACGCTTTCTTCGCTTACAACGCATTTCGCAGGTACGACGCGGCCGGAGTCTCCTGCCACATTTGAGCCAGACATTCATCACGACCTCTCGCGCCTGACGCCCAAACGGGCCTTTGCGAAGGGATGTTTTGAAGCTGACTCTAATGAGGCAAGCAGCTAAGCCACGAGTGAAGCGAAGCACATGATTCAGGCCCAGTGATTCGGGTCATTACGGGAAAGAAATCACACAGAAAAACCTAGCGCTGTAGCAGCGTTGCCAGCGGATGTACGTGTTTTCACCCAAACTAGATGCGTTTACATATATTAAAAAAAACATAAACCTTTCCAGATATTTAATTCTTTTAGGTTGCACAGCAGATAAACATTTGAAATATTTGTTCAATGTATACGCAACAAAACAGTTATTTAAAAAAAAAATACTTTTGCGGACTCACTTTGTAGGTGCGTAGGAATGCTTGGATTTCAAATTAGCGAACCGTCTTCCTCAGCCTTTTTGGCTGCGCTCGGACGTGAAGCTGGTAAAGCGAAGTATAGTGTCCCATCATTTTTTTTTTCAACGTCGGATTCTGCGTTTTCAGTCTAGCTGAGGTATCACTGGCAGAACACGAATCGCATACTTGGAAGGTGTATACCGTTATATACTCCATCTGAAAAACTCATATAGCTGGTTGAGTGAATTCCAATACTACCACATTCGTTGAAGCTCGATTTGTTGAATCGAACTTCAACAAATCACACGCACCCATTCTCTCTGTTCCTGTTTACTCCAGTCCATAGGCCGTTCCCTCACGATGCAATACGAGTGCAACTAACGGCAGTTTATGCACATGTTGACGTTGCACAGCCAGTGATAGCATCGGCTTCAGAGGCGCCCTTTATAGAACGCAGCCCAAGCGCCGCTACAATGTCTGTACACTGATTGATTCCTGCTTCCCCGCCGTGGCGTCACACGAGAAAAGCGATTTTGTTCTTGCTTGTTAGATTAGGAACACTAGAAATCAAAATGATAATCACGGTAATAAAACAAAGCGAAATGAATCTCTGCAGCCAATACCCAACCGTTCGCGAGGTGACTATTAGGCAGAAGGCACATATTACCTCAGTGATTTCACACTCTGCGCACCACCAGAAAGAGCCATGCCAAACTCCTTGGCGCTATTATCAACACGATTGCGTTTGCAAGCTGGTTGTTTGACTCCAGCTAAGGATTCGTCCCTTCTGGCTTTCATAGCCTCCAGTATGGCAAACCAGAACGGTAGATACTTTTCTACATTGGGCGCATCTGCTCCGGGGCCTCCAGTTGTTTACGGCCAAAATCACACTATACCGGTTTTCACCTCAAGAAAACAGTAAAGTTTTGCGCATTGTTCATACGCCGCGCGAAATAGTTCTCGTCAGATTTGGTTGTCGGAGGCACATGCGATGCTTTTTGGTGTTTGAAACGTAGATACTCCTTGATAAGATAACGTGTATCCACTCCAAAAATGCTACTAAATATATCTTAAATCTCCACCTAAAAGGTGAAAATTAGTAATCATCCGCGAGAAGCCGGACTTTTTTTCCTACGGTTCTTGAGGGTGAAAACGGTGTATGAGAAGCGCTAGCGAAATAGGTGCCAAGAAAGTTTTGCAAAAAGGAGCGTAGACCGATGAAAAAAAAAATGACAGAAAAAAAAAACTCTGGGTCATGTTACAAAAAAAAAAAAAACCCAGTTCTACGTGATTTTTTTGCTCACGTGACCAAACAAAAGAAGAAAACGAGACAAAAAAACACGAAAGTAAAAACTCATTTTTGCGTTCGATTTCAGCCAGCCCTCTTGATCGCGAACCTAAGCGCGCTATCCGTTGCGCCAACATAACTCGGCCAGGGGTAATGTCGCCTACGCATTCTCTCATCACAGGAGAAAGCTTTAGGCAGCTCCCCGCAGTTTTTCATACATGTGCTATTCATATTTGTGGCCAGAATCTACGTTCCAGAATGCTTTTAGACTTTTTGGAAAGCACTCTGCCTGAATGCTTTTGCACTTTTGCAATGCTTTTGGACTTTTGAAGTTTTCCTCATCGGAATAATTTTAGCCTTTCGGAGCAAACGAGTTTTTTCTCATCCGAATCCTCATTACGTGCAGGCATCCCCTCTTTCCCGTGTGTAACAACACTGAACAACAAAAACAACTCATCCCCGAAACACCTTCTAAAGCCAGTTGACCGCACCGGGTCGTCCAGCTCATCAAGCACCACGAGACCACAACCGGGAAGGCTATTTTCAAACTCTCTGACGTGCCCGTCCTCGCATTCGAAGGTCGCCGTTTGACAAGATTATCTTTTCTTCCACCTGGTTGCCGGAACCCCCACGGCAGCTTTGTCCACGTCCCCACGCCCTCCGGGAGGATAGCTCGTCCCGAGAGCCGATCCCATCTCGCAGCGCTCTTTCCATGTATCCCCTTTCCTCCCACGTCACCCACGCTTCGGGAGAAGGTTCTTCCCTGCAGAACGACCCGTTTGTACAGCGGCCTTTAAGCTCAGAGGAATCGACCGTGACCATAAGGGTAGCCTAAGTCCCTGTCGGCGCTCCTCCCAAGTGAAGAAGCAAGTCAGCGCTGGTTGGAAAGGAACGCCGTCTCACGTACCTCTTTTAGGAGTATCACTTGCCACTGAGACGATAACAGTTGAGGTCTTCCTTCTGGCAGTCCGCCATACCATTCGATCCTAACATTTCTGCATGTACTTAGATTGTTCACGTCGGTGCGTTGAACTGCACCTCCCAGTTTTGTTCTGTTTCAAATTAAATGAAAGGACAGAACTTCGAACTCTTATACGATTACAGTTTGGTCAGAACTTGGCGAGGTTATTATTCCCCATTTCAAGATGGTTTCTGTAGGTAACATTTTTTATTTACCCGTTGCGACCATTTTTTCCGACATCCCACTCGGAGACATTTCTTGCGGAACCATTTATCCCGGGGACATTTTTTTCGGTTATATTTTTTTTACACGATAGGAGTTCTGGTAACAGGTTTGCTCGTCACAGCTGAATATTGGCCAATGTAGTAATAAGTGTGTTTCAAGGATTCGGATTTACCCTAAAAACCCTAAATTTCGAGGTCACGAAAAAAAAAAACGACATCGTTTTATACAAATATATTTTTTAACTGCACAGGGTCAGGGGTTTAGCTGAGGAGAGGCCAGTTTAGTTTTCTTTGGAGTCTCGGTCCACTAACAAAAGTTGGGTTTATCTTTTAGCTCGTAAAGGTTGTTTAGGACAACGAGTTATGATCACGACAAAAATCATTGCTTCTGATTTGTAGTTTGAACCGTGCTATTTGTGTGCTTCTTAGTGAAAGGAAAAATAGTGCTTTTATAATTGTGATAGTTATAACCCCGTATATTTAATGACGGGGGAGGTCAGCTAAAGCTCACGCGCTTCCCAGTCACTACGTTCAGGAGCTTAGCTATTTCTAAATACCGACAGTCACTGAGGCAATACTCATTCGCAATATTTTTCGTCGGATAGTTAGCATGGTCAACGACAAGGTCGCCAGTGTCAAAAGCAGCTGCCTAAGTATTATTCATTACAGGAGAGGTATGATAAATTTAGGGAAAGTTTATATCACAGTAAAATGAAACTTAAAATTTGGGATAATTATGTATACAACAGATATAAACTCCCGTAAGCAACCGTGTTTTCACAGGAAAACAAATTCTGAAAAACATCCTACGAATTTCACGAGAAATGAACTCCAAAAGCTCAGAATCTCAGTGTTACGGTGATTTGTCTTGGAAGCTGCCCGTCGTAGTTTTGATATGTTTTGTTCTAATTTTGGTAAACCTGGCAAGGCCCAAACTAGGTAAGCATGCTTGAATCTGGTGAGTCAGAGGCGATGGAAAGTTTGATCAAAGTTAACATCCAGGAGTACAACAAACACCGGGATTGGTCCAAATACGCCAACTTAATTAAGCATTGACCTGTCTGCACCCTGACAAGGGCCGACAGGCAACCGTGGTGTCCTTGACCTTTACCTGGGGAATACCTGTCCACTGCCCAAGCATGGTGAGTTTAGCAGTCCTCTATCAATCGGCTTCGAGACATCGCGCTTTGATGTTTTGACGAGTGCTTTCACACAATCGCCGTCTGCCTGACGAAAGAAGACCGGGACAGCATGGAATTTCAGTGCCAGTCATTCCCTGATGAGCTTCGGTGGGACGATGTCGAAGACATCGAATATTTTAAGCAACCTAGAGAGAGGTCCCCAACCGCGACAAGGAGCATTCGTCAAGGCTGCAGGACTCCTGGAGGCTTTACTGTTCTATACGATTGGTCTTTGGACGAAGACTTCTTTGCAGCGACACCGCCGATTTCGCCGGAGAGGTGCAGTCGCGGAGTCTGCAGGGGCCCCAACATGCGGGACGCTCTGCGAGATGAGGACAGTGACGTCACAGCGGCCACCGGAGGAGGGAGAGCGATTTGGGATAGTATTGCTCGGTTGTATTCGCTTGGAAATAGGCTGGTACTAAACGATTCTTGCAAAGTTACGTCGAACAATTATAATCGTACGAGTTACTGTGGGGCTTACTATGAGATGTACAGGATGTCACAAAATAAATTTACAGGGTTTTTTTTACCGCCAAAATAAACTAGGTATCGCTGAACGCTCATTCTGCGCCCAAGGGTAGCGCTAGAGGTCACAATCAGATGCCAAAGTTTCAGCTAGATCCGATAACTTAATCAAAAGTTATAAATGATTTTCTGAAAATTTCAATGGGAAAATGGCGGCTGAGGGAGTTTTTGAATACATGGGGATCTATGGCACCAGAAACGGGAAATGGTCAAAAATGGGCTTTATTTTCCAACCGAAATTTTTAGAAAATCACTATAACTTTTGAATGAGTTATCGGATCGGGCTGAAACTTCGGCATCTCGTTGTGACCTCTAGCGCTACCTTTGGGCGGAGAATGAGCGTTCGACGATGCCTACCCATTTTGTTCTTAGCCCGAGGCTGAGGCAGGAAAAAGAGGAAAGTTTCAAAGTAGAAGAAAAATGAACAGTCGAGGACACGTCTCTAACACAGCTAAAGACAAGTTTATTTGGTCACCCTCTTATATACACTCCACGAACTTCACCAGAGAACCGTCTAGCCCTTTTCGACCTCCAAAGCCAAAATATAACAAAGGTCTTATCCCTTTCCACCACAATTGTCAAACGACCTTGAACTTCTTGACGTTTTCCACAAAACAACACACTCTAACTCCCCGGAAGACAATTGACCGAACCTTCGCGCACATAGCACACCCTCCCCTCTACTCTCCGGCCCACAATCCTAAAGCATCCTGGCAACAAAAGATTCCAATCCACCTGATCCCCACCCGAAGACACAAAGGGGAAAGCACTTACACCCTTTCACATTCAACAACCACTTTACAAAACTCTTAAATCCGCAAGAATGTTTTTGCACTGCTGCTAAGTTGTAACGACACCTGACTAATGCAGTTGCCCATTGATTTCATCCTTATTGTTTCTTTAACAACCCTTTTGATGTCGTTTAACTCCCTGTGTATTATCTCTGTTTCAGACCAGCATAGTATACAATTATTACATTCCTGAACATGTTTCCCTATTTCCGAATCAGCCACGTTGTTTTTTACATTTTTTATTTTAGTTTATTTTTGCAATAGAAAAAACCATATAAATATTATTTTTTGTGACACCCTGTAGTCTACGTCGGTGGTTGGTAGGTTGTGTCGAGCCTTTATATTAAGATGTTCGATCTAACTAATTTTTTTTGTGAATATATCCCATTCCATTAAATTTGTCCTCCTGAATGTCGGCCGTTTTTTGCAAATTTCTACGTCTCCAAATTGACATTAGCGGCCTGCGGCATGACCGGAAGTGTCGGTTAGCTCTGTATTTCTGCCAGCTTGCCAGTGACATGAACCTCCGCTTCCTAGAACCATCAAGTGAACACTAGTTTTTGAAGTTTTAATTATGAGTTTCGTTGTAGTTCTTGGCATCCTAGACTATCTTTTTTCGGAGTACAAAGTGCTTTTTTGAGCTCCACTGCTAAAAAAAAAAACGTTCAGACTGTATTTTTCTTTACCATCAGTGCGTCTGAGTATTCCTGTAATGCACTCGCACAGTGGAGTACATGATTGGACCACTACAACAGGTTCTTCTTGTAGTATCGGCTTTGCTTAAAGTTATGGTGAAGTGTAATGCTCTTCGCACGACCTCGTGTCAGTGGAACGGAAGCTGCTACTCGCGCGACACAACGATCATGCCATCTGGCTCAAATCTCCGCAAAGAGCACTTTCGTTCGGCCCTCGTGGATGTGAGCCTGTTGCATTCGATGTCGATATGCCCGGGAAGATTAGCGCAAGGTTACGCACGGAAGCCGCATCTCTTGGACAGGCGGCTCGCGATTGGCTGAGGCTCGCCCGTCGTCACGCCGCCGGTGTCTGCGCTGAATTCTGTGCTCCAGATTTTTCCGTTCAGAAAGGGGCGTGGCATGAACTTCGATCAGATTTGTAGTAGGGAAATAGACGCCGCAAAAGCATAATTTTTTATTTCTGGAATGCTAAGATCCCGTAAAATGAGTTATCACCAAGAACAGACGATCTCAGAAACGTCTTCAGTGCACCTTTAAGAAGGTAAATTTCAATGCTGTATTAAATCATATTGACATGAGTTTGATTGGCCAAGTGTGCATGCACTCTGCTTGTTGCAATCAAACCCGTGCAAGTGACGCATATGGACACTACTTGTGTGGCATTGTGGGAGGCGATACGAGTTGTTTTTGGATGGCCATTTATTGCGTACCTGTCTGGAAAATCATAATATAGCCAAGTCATGTCGGTGCTCGCATCCCGACGCAACGATTATACGATTATACTGATCCGGGCGTGCGGAGGGGCGGTAAGTTGTGCTATTCCTGGTCAGCTTTGTCTGTGCTTCATTGCGGGTTGAAACGAAGTACACTGTATCAATTTGTGATGCTGTATTTTTGTTTTGTTTATTGGTAGGCTGTCCAGCAGACGCACTCTGCTTACGGGCTTTTGTTTTTCTGCTTCGACTCACCCGCCACCGTGGAGATTGCTTGTACTTCCGCCACTAAATAATATTAAGTACAAAGAAGGGCGTCGCAAAACAGGCAGAAAATGAACAACAAAAACACATGCTTGTACCACTGAGCGATTCTCTGAGCATAGCCGAATCACACTTCGATGAGCCCTCGTTTTCGGTGCGAAAACACTTGTCGGAGTTGAAATGTTCAACGGGACGAATTTAAAGGACGACTGTCTTTGAAGCACCTTATCGGTCTATTGTTTGTTTTCTCTTCTTCTGTCGCCTTTTTGGGATGGCGCGTGGCCTGCTGTGCAGGCCGGGCTTGCCGTTGGGCTCCCCTCAGCCTATGTCGCCACAGAGGTCCCCCCCTGGTGTCCTGGGGATAGAGGCTGAAGCAGGATACGAATTAGACAGTAAGAAGAAAGAGGGAAAAAGATATGCATATATGTCTGTCGCGGTGGAGGCTCACGTGTCTACAAGAGCAGCGGTCTTGGAGTGAGACGTAGTGAGAAATTGTCTTTGTCTCGCGGATAACTGTTGTAGCAGAACCATACATTCAATCTTAAGGGTGTGTCCAGAGATTCGTGCATGCGGGGAAACTCTGAGTGCTACGAAGTTGGGGCCCACGTTACCTTCTTAGGTTGGTTGGAAGTGGTAGGTTTCAGGTGACTCAGGTCCTGAAAACAATATGGTTGATCAAAGAGAGGAGAAGGTGTGTCGGTATAAGCAGGTGTGAACTTATCGACTGTGACGAAATGGTGACAGCCGTTGACATCCAATGTCATTGTTTTCATAGAGCGTTCGAGAATCTTGGAGGGTCCATCGTAAGCCAGAGTGAGGCTGGTTTCGATGAGGTCACTGCGTACGAAAGCATGTGTGCACGACTCTAGATCTTGAGACCCAAAGATCTTTCGGTAAGACGAGGGTCGAAGGGAAGTTGGCTGGATATGTCGAAAGAACCCGCGTAATCTATTCACTTAGGCTGACGAAGATTATATGTTCTCATCCTGTGTGGTGAAAAACTCCCCGGGGAGCCTAGTTGTGACACCGTATACTAGCTCGAATGATGTGAACCCGAGATCAGGCTTGAAGGCAAGTCTTATGCTCAGGAGAACCAGGGGGAGATGTTGAAGCCAATGAGTGCGGTCATCTTGAGCTACGAGCGCAGCCTTGAGCTGTCGGTGTAAACCCTCCACCATACCGTTGGCGGAAGGGTGGAATGCTGCTGTCAGGATGTGGCGCGCACCAAGGAGTTGGGTCAGTGCTGTGAATAATGCACACTCGAATTATCGTTCTCTGTCAGTTATGATGGTGGAGGGGCACCCGTAACGTGAAATCCAGTTCATTACAAAGGCCTCGGCAACGGTTTGGCCGCGATGTTTGGGAGTGTATCGTCTACGGCCATCTAGTATACTTATCTACGCAAGTAAGTAGGTATCTGGAAACCTTGGCATGAAGGCAAAGCTTCCACCAGGTCGAGATGTTTGTGGTCGAACCAGAGTGTCGAACCGGAACCAACCCGAAAACAGGAACGGAACCGTTATTTTCATCCGAACCGGAACTGAACCAAACCGAAATCTTCTCCGCCATCTTGGAACTGAACCGGAAAAAGTATAACGGTAACCAGTTCAAAACAGTTCACGGTATTTGTTTTTACAAAATGAGTACTCGAGAAGTAAAAATTGGCGGCTGTATTTTTATGTAATGATCAAATTGTCATATACTCAATATACCTATTGCTATATTACCCAAGAATCAAGGAGAATGCAGGGATTGGCTTTCCACGCGCCGCACGTGCTGGCGTCAGCAGTAGTAACTTTTCTAAAGCAAATACCTAAAACAAAAGGCATCTGGCACGCGCGTTCGTCAACGCTTTATTTTGGATATTTATTTCGAATCTCTTATACGGGGAAGGCGTGCGCGTGTGGCGCGTCGAACACCGATCAATGCATTTCCTTGATGCTTGGGTAATATACATAGCCGTATATGTAGAGAGTTTGGCCATTCGTTGGGAAGTATAGGAGACAAATTAGGAGGCGCCATTGGCCGAAAGCGGGCTGGGCGTGCTCCAGGGCGTCTTCAGAAATTCGAATGTGACCAACCAGAAGCCGGAAATAATACCCTGGTGGTGGTCGCGAGAAACAAACCTGATAAGTGCATCGGAGTAGCTCTCGGTGACTGAAAATATGGTACACGTGATGTTTCAATCACGCTCATCCAAAATGATGGTGGAAGAGTGCGACTAGCGGAACGATCGATATATTCCTTACGCCAAGCGCCGAGGGCCGGGAATCTGCCGTCCGAGCGGTCACACTCTGTCTGAGCAAAACAGAGTTGAGCGGCGCATTCGTTTCTTACATCTTTCTGCATGATCATGATCGAAACAGCACGTGCACCCTATTTTCAACCACGAAGAGTTACTACACTTCACTCTTATGCGCTTATTAAAACCTTATACGAACATATACCTTTGATCAGAACTGTTTCTCGCTATTACCGCTAGGGGATTCTTTTCGGCTTCTGGTTGGCCAAGAAAGTATGCCAAGCTTTCTTTCCGAGTCTGGTGCACGCCCTGGTTTTGCCCGCGCCTCCCATTGACCAAACTCTCTCTATACACGGCTCTGGTAATGTAGCGATAGGTCTATTGCAATATATGAAAAAATTGTCGGTTTTCGTGGCGCTTTTGTATGGCACTACAATTAATCATGTGTCACGTGGTCACGTGACGTCACGGTGTCAAGATATGTTGTACAATAATGTCACGTCACGTGGCCTTGTGACGTAGTCGCGTGACTCACCCGGTCAAGTCGACTTAAATTGAGTACGTCATTATAGACCCTTGCAACTCAAGAAGGTAGAGCGAGATAGAAGAAGGCCGGAGAGGAGGAAGCAGGCGGAACGCTGGAGAGAAAAGGAGGAGGTTTCCCTCTCTTCTCTAGCCTTCCGTCTGCTTCTTCCTCCCCGGCCTTCCTTTCCCTCGCCCTACCTTCTTGAGTTGGAACGGATTATAGATGCATTAGCGTTCTTGACACCGTGACGTCACTTGCCATCACGACCTCTCACCGCGAGTCACGTGACATCGTGACGTACTCGATTGTCATGAGCCCGAGTTGAGTGCTCGGGCTCCTGACAAGCAGCATCCCCAAACATTGGTGTTGGCTCGTGTCCAATCAAATATGAGAATAGCCGAACTCTAACACTGGCGGTATACAATTAGTGTCAAATCACATCGCCGCTTGCTTTAATAGCGAGTTGAGGAGGTGGAAGCTAATTCTTTCCTTTCTTTTTTTGTGTCTTCCATTGAGCGGAGAGAAAAACTAGTGGGTGTTTTTGCAAGCTATCAACGTCAGGGATTAGCTCTTAGTGGTATTTACTGAGAGTACGAAACATTGTTGCATGAACCCTTTGACATATACACATCATTGAGGCAGCCAAACATGTTTTCGTCGTTGCTGAACTGCCTCATGAAAGTTGTCGCCGAGAATAGAAGGATTGAAAGGACTAAATGTGGCTTATTAATCTGACGATAAATAAAACTACAAATCTGTACGGCAGGGATACCTGAAAAGAAAGATTCTAGTGACCTTAGAAAAGGCCGCTCAGATTAAAGCAGTTTCGTTTAAACTTCACAGTTTTTGGGTGCAAAATAAAATAAATGGAGGATCACTTTTATCGAATGACACAAATACACTCTAAGAAATAGGGGGTGTATAGGAGTACACCCCTTGTTTCATATGTAACACCCCAGAACTACATTTCGACGTTGTGTCCCCTGACGTCGAGCCGGCGATACCAACTTTTACAAGCGCCTTGATAGCGGTTGGATATAATGTATTAAATAGCTAATGTGCGTATCAAAGACTAGAAAAGAAACAATGAAATTTTTCAGCAGGGCCAAGAAAACCTTGATTGTCTTACTGTAGACTCTAATGCGAACATTAGCTATTTTTATAAGTTGAATCGGTAGACTATCAAGCCGCTCTTTAAAGTTGGTACGCCAGCAGAATAATTGTAGATTTGGAACCCCCCAGGCAGCACACCATTGTTGGACCCCCGTTGGCCCAATGTTGGCAAAAAATGGTTCCAATATTGGTCTGACGTTGGCATCTTCGAAAACGCCACCCGATCCAATGGTGGTCCAACATTGGTACCAATGTTGGACCACTGGTTTGCCAACGTTCTAGCCCACGTTGGACCAACTTGGTTTGCGCTTTTTTATCCAATATTGGCATAGAGGTTTCACCGTTGGCTGAACCAATATTGGCATCCAGCGCCTTACACACTGGCTCTTCCAACATTGGCTTAAATATTGGCTATTCCAATATTGGCATCCAGTTTAATACACTGGCTATTTTTTGCATCCATTGTCTATGACATTATTGGATGCCATTTTTCAGTCACTGTTCTAACCAGTGTCACAAAAACAGTGCAGAGAACCAAGCAAATCCCTTGCCCTTTTTCCACAAGCACTGTTTTCTTTCTGATACTAAAATCTAATAAATGCAGCAATTTTACCATATTTGGACACTTTAGAAATCATTAAAGCATGCAAATGAATTGTTCATAACGTTTGACAGTTCATAATTTATTTAAATCAAATAAAAATATTTAAAAAAATTGTGCAACCAGTGGGGCCTAGGCAGACTCGGCGGCAGGCTCGGTAGTGGACAGGGCAGAAGGCTGGGCGAAGAGCTGGGCAAAGGGATTTCACGCAGGAGCCTGGCCACAGGATTCTGAAAGAGACAGAAGCGGGGGTTTGGACTCAGGTGAAGGGTTTCAGAGGCTTTCCGTTCTCTCTTACGCTTGTCAATAATGAATATCAAAACAAAACATAGCTTCATTATTAATCGCCGCCTTTTAATTAACTATTCGATTAATCGGCTCAGTTGCTCTGCAAGTATAAAATCTCGGAAAGGCCTACCGACTTTTTTATGTTTACTTTTCCATATTATAAACTTTCTTTTCCAGTGGACTATATTTCGGTATTTTGTATGTAAAAAACTTAGTACTGCCTTCTAAAATAAATAGATGCGCAGGCAAGACACCGGGGCCGGCTTGCTGGAATCAGTGTCTCAGCTTAGACTGGGTGAAGGAAAGCACTGTAAAGAATGGGACGCGCGAGCGTCTTGAGTCGATGTTTGAGTCCCGTTCAGCTCGTACGCTGGCTTTGACAGTGCTTTCTTCCCCCCCGCTCCCCGTCTCAGCTGAGACGCTGTTTCTAGAAAGACGGCCCAGGCGTTTACTATTGTTTTGTTCGTCCGACTTGTCCTTACTCAGAGCTCGATCGATCTAGATTAAAATATTTATAGTGGTTTAAAAAATTAATCAAATAGTACGAAGGTTATTTCATAAATTGCTTAAACTCCACTCTTGCAACATCATGGCGTCCCTCAACCTTTCATCTAGCTTTAAGAAGTCATAAGAATTACAATCTCGCCATTTAAGTTCACACCAATATTTCTACGTTGATTTGAAAAAAAAAACGTTTTTACGCTTTACGGTATTTGCGGCACGGAAATATGTAGTTATTAATGTACCCATATTGCCTCCATAATATTTACAATTTATAAATGCAACCGCTGGCCTTCCTCTTCAGCTCACCAGTGTCAAACGCACTACTAAATTAACAGTTCAATAAATACCCCGGTATACGTAACAACATGACAGTTGAACAGAACTTAATGCTTGAATCAATCAAGAGTTTAAAATAAATCGCGCACATAAAATAGCTTGTCGTGTAAAGACAATTACTGGTAATTACACTCGCAGAGCGCGGTGACATAACTGACACTCCACTCGCACCCAACAAGCCAAACCTTGGCAAATAAGGACTACACAACGCTCTGTGGTATTTGGCTTGGAAATACCGGGAGGACTTTTTACTACAGCACACATCTACCGCCAAAAAGACAGCCATTATTTAACACAAAATAAAAATGACTTCGAACACAAAAATAACCAATCAGAATGTCTCTCACGGTCTATTAGAATAAAAAGCACTTGCAAATAGCGCTGTACAGGGCCTTTCGGGCCGATCGCTCTGGATTACACGTTGAACTCGTCGGAGATTCCTGGCACAGAGTTCGACACGGTTCAAACTCATCGGATAGGGACAAAACGTACATTGCGCAGCAAGAATACCTATCTCCTATGGTCAGGAGGACTTCTCCTTGTCACTCACATGGAAGAGAAGGCGGTCCGTCGTGTCTTCGGTCCGTCGAAGCTAGTGGTCACATGTATGCCCACAACAAAGGAAGATCACCGGTGTGTAGGCGCTGCCGAAAGAATATCCATGGTCTTGGCAATCCGCATGTTGAAGATCGCACTTGGCACTAAGACGAAATGCGCTGCTGGTGATCGGAACTCGTAGAACTAGATTTACCACAGAAGCGAAATCTACAGCAGGCCCGCAGGCCGCATCACACGCGAAACTAGGTAAGTGACCGTTACCCCAAAAAGTAATCCGTTACTTTCGTGGCGTTACTTTCAACAATATTGTCTTCAATTCAGAAACAAAGGCAAGAGGGTTATTCAAGTTCTTATTGTTGCAACCTGTTCCATTTGGGCACAGGCGGCGGCGGAGTATTGGGTGCCGTTAATAAAGTCATCGGACCGATTGACTAAAATTCTCCATGCTCGAAATCGCAAAGCTGTAGAAGTCATCATACATCTAGCCAAAACTAGAATAAGAATTGATTTATGCCCATCTTACTATACCGGCATCTATTGCCAGACAATAGCAAAACATAGTTGTAACAGTAAGGTGATAATTAAATAGTAAATAAGGTTTGGCTCGATATTCTTCTTCCTTTGGTTCTGAACAGGTCGAACCTCGGTTGAGACGTTGGTGAAAAAAAAGTTTCCAGTAAATAAATATAAGTAATCGAAAAAGAAGGACACTCATAACAACAATTAATTAGAACGTCGGTTAAAAAAATGAAATGTAAACGCACGTTTGCCGTGTGTACCTTTTTTGGTGCCGTTCAAAAATGCACGGAACACGAATCGACTGCAGTTTACTCCGGTGTTCTCCAAATAGACGTCCGCTGATGCCACTGGCAGCGAAGGGCAGAGTACTAAGTAAGCCGCGCTATGGCCCCACTCTTGAGTTTTACTCTCTCCCCAAGCGCAGAATATCAAGTCTACGTCAGCCACTATTATGTTTATTTGTAAAAATATCTGCTTCAGATAAGATGCGTCCTGCTGGGGGAAAAACAGAAAGAAGCAGAAAGGAAGACTATTACCATTTTCAAAGTGCTCGCAAAAAGCTGACTCACAAAAAGGGTGACTGAGATGCAGATAACCTGGCTGGAATTCACAAATAAAGTGGGCCAACCATAGAAGTTGGACTACAAAAAAGTACCAAAGTAGCTTTTAAAACAGGGTCGAATAAGGTGAAAGAAACAGAAAAAAATACATCCTGTTTTCGAGAAGATGATAAGTGTGCAGCAACGAACGAGGATGCTTGTGGCAATAGCGCCAACACATATTATCCCATCTCTTTTAGTGGATTTTAGGGTAGACGGAGCGTTGTCTCGTGTTGTGACATTATGAAAATGATCGTAGTCACTATAACCGAGAAGGACATTGTTAATTCTTGTCTGTGGAGCTTCTCGAAGAGGTACACAATCAGTCTTCTCCCCGTTTTCAATCACAAAAAAAAGGAGTGAAAAAAGCGGATACAACTGCCTCCCCCCCCCTCTTTTTCTTTTCTTTTTTGTAGATATGTTTATTTGGGTTTTTCGACATTGTTGTTCGGGTCTAAAAAAATAGATTTAGGAGCTTGGTGTTGCAAACAAACAAGGCTTTGCGGAACTGAAGGGTGCCAAGCCTCCCTTTGCGCGTGACAGTGTCACTGCGCTCGACTTTACCAAAATAAAAACAACCGTTCCTTTAGAAAGGGGGGGGTTGGTCCTAAAATAAGTAACGGATTACAAGGAATCCGTTACGTAAAAAATGTAAGGGAATTACTTTAAAATTACTCTAGAAAATATGTAATTATTCCGTTACTAAATTACTGATAAATGTAAGGGATTACAAGTAATTTCGTTACTTGTAACGGATTACGTACAAGTCTGCACTGCACATAGAGAAAACTCCGAAGTTTGTAGACGTTTGAAGCCTTTCTCCTTCTCTCTCTCCTCTCGACTAGCAAAAAGAGAAACATTTTTTTTCGAAACTAACTAAAGTTTGAAAATTAACTAGTCGAACCTTAAAGTTCGGCATTGAACCTGAGGTTCGACAAAAGTTCGACGCGTTCTTAGAAATAGCCCAAAATAGCCACATAGCCAACTACGAAATTTTGACGCCAACTAGAAAAAATGTAGCCCAATTTGGCTATATATAGCCCAATCTGGCAACACTGTAACGCAGGCATTCAGGGTTTGTCAACGGCTAATGCGTCATCCGTCAAACCACGTGATCACGCTTCTGCCGTTACCCGCGCACAGAGAGCGGATTCAAGCGATAAAAAGTATACGGTTCATTGGTCCGGCGAGTACGCACCGTCCACCACGCCTTCAGCTTAGGAGAGGGAGAAAATGAGAGAAGGAGTAGAAAGAAAGCAGCCCAGAACGGGGGTGCGCTTACAAAGGCTAATCTTCAGGCCCATCTCAACAATGAACCCAACCAGAGGATTTGTCACTTGTACCCAAGGTTGATAGTGCAGTGGATGTTATGCGTGGCCTTGAGCTTTTAGTCAGGTTCCGTGCTCTGCCTTATCACCAGCATCGAGACTGTGGTCACGTGACCCTAACCGGAGACACGATTGGCCTAAAGCACGCATTGCGTCTACCCTGCTGCCAATACCGATTGAACAGGACAGCTCTTTGCAGGCCAGCTTTTGAATTTCTAAAGAAGCTGTCTAGCCCAAAAGTGATTCTAAACGGGGCAAGTTTGAAGACACTGTTTTACGTCGTACCACTCACATTAAAATTTAGAATGAAGAACTAAGCGTGACTATTTTTCGCGCACAATGTCCACAAATAAATAAATATATATTTATGATATATATATATTTATCAATAAATTTAAAATTATTTGTACACTGTTAAGTTCGCGTTTTTAAACTTCAAATTTTTTTTACGAAAGAGTTGCACATAAAAGACACCACGGGCAGCACATCGTCCGACTTTCAACACACGATGAATCGCCTACGCTCGCTGACAGAAGGTTGCGACGCTGCGCGAACAATTTCGGAAAGATGCTGCGTAGGATACGCCGGGCGCAACGGCCTCGCGACCGTTCGAAGGGCAAAGGATTCGCGACGACAAAGTAGCGTCTTCCAACTTCAGTAAGCTAACGGGGCTTGAGAGTACCACGCTCACATTTCCGCAGAGCGAGCGCGGCCGGCCAGATGGAGGCGCAGTATGCTCTCGCGTCGCGATTGCTACGTCGTTGCTCTGCCTACACTGATGACATGTGCACTGGCAGTCGAAGCAGCCCTCTCGAGACTTCATTCGAGTCCAATAGACGACTTTCTAGCGCGATAGACTCTCGTAAAACTGAGAGTAGAAGTCACTTCGGTTGGCGGCGTAAGCGGCGGCTTTATGTTTGTTGACACCTGCGTCGTCAATGACAAATATGCACAGAAACATTAAATATAAAAAATAGAGCACGCAGAAAGAAATACGAACATGGCAGGGGCACGGACAAAGTAGAAGACGTTAACGCTACGTAATTCATATACATACAAAATACACTGGAAAAGACAAAAAACATTTAAATCTAAAAAACGGAATTAAGTTTTCAACGCCGAGGTAAGGCAAGGCGAAGGGAGAGCAGCCGGCAAAAAAACCGAAATACTCCTTTAGGCAGCTAAGGACGTATTTGTGATCGCGGTTATAAAGCACAGGGCGACGTACGCCCCATGAAGTTGGCTAAATAAAATTCTCGCCCCGAGCGAGCGCGTGAATGACTCTTTTCCACTTCCCTACCTCTGCAATGCAAAAAAAAAGGGTCGCGGGTTTATAGCCTAGGCGACACAAATATCGATAAGCCATTGGCTATGGCAGTGCAATATTGACCAGCCTATACCATGACATCACCAATATTGGAAAACTCTTGGCTTTGACAGTTTAATATTCACCAGCTTAAGCCAGCGTATATTCAATATCGGAAAGCCATTGGCTCTGACAGTCCAATATTGTACAGGTTATGCCGGCGTATATCCAATATTGGAAAGCTATTGGCTTTGACAGTTCAATATTGGACAGCTTATGCCGGCGTATAGCCAATATCAGAAAGCCAGTGGCTCCAACAGTCCAATATTGGACAGCTTATGCCGGCGTATATCCGATATTGGAAAGTTATTGGCTTTGAGAGTCCAATGTTGACCAGCGTTTGCCAACGTATCAGCAATATCGGATGCTAAAGTGCCAGCCGAACGTTTTAAGGACACACACAAAGACGAACAAAAAGGCAGACACACCGCTGGACTAGCAACTATTGTAATGAAATCTCTCTCTTTAGTCTACATATTGCGCTAAACGGATTCTTCCTCTTCTTCTATATCTGAACCTTCGTCTCCCACTCTTCCCCTTCTTTCATGTGCCTGTCATGTGTGCGGCTCTTCGCAGGTATACCAGTTCCTTCTGGTGCAGCGTGATTGACGGTGCACTCACGCAATCAATCAATCGTCAATCGCTTGCTTTGCTCTGTCGCGAACTGTTTAAACATCTATGGAAGGCGGAAACGCCTTTGTTGGGATTTCAGATGAAGCTTCAGATAACTGGCAACCATGATTTTAAGAGAATATGGCCAAAGGTCGTTACAATGAAGCGTAGCTTATTTAGTGACACTAGGCACCCCCACACGAAGGAGGGAATCCCTCGGAAATAAAAAGTATTCTCTGGAGGAGCATCGTAAAATGAAAGAGGGGGGGGGGGTAAAAATATACTGTGTCGTAAAGGTTCCCCTGCTCCGGAGGAATCGGTGGCCGAGTGCGTTAGCGCCCACCATCTCGGAGTACGTGGAGCGAAAGATTGTGCTGCACAACCCAGGGATCCTTGGTTCAATCCCCACCCCTGCCCGTTTCGATCTGGATGAGCATCGTACTGGCGTGCGGTCGTGTATCACTACTGGGTGGTGCACGTTAAAGAACCCAGGCTAGCGGTTGGTACTGCACTGGCTAAATTGCTCATCTACAGCTGAGACACCAGACGCTCACTGAGGCAGGCTAACTTCTGGCTGTATAAACATACACACAATAAACTTTTTTTCCTGTGCTCCACATCTTGGTCGCAGACCAGACAGCGTGATCCCGCAAAGCTACTTCGTTTGCAAAATCACTCCTGCCAGAAAGCGCGTTTCCGTGGTGCCAGACGCTCGCGCCCTTCCTTAAGACGCTACACCAAGAAAGAATAATTTTTGTTCCGCCCAGAAGCAGTGAGTAAATATTCAAGGATATGAAATCAAAATATCTCGCAAGAAAAGACAAAAAAATATTAAAGTTACCAGCTGGTGGTCGATACATAACAGAAAGCAGCTGACGTCCGTGTTTCACAGTTACGATTTCATAGTCGTCTGTAATTTCGGTAAAGTCATCGAGTATTTCGCATCTAATATCCTGTTTAACATAAATACAAACACCTCCCCTCGTTTTCCGCTTCGATTCAAAAAGAAGTGATTGTAACCCGGCACGATAAGAACATCGTCATCTGTTACGTACCATGTTTCGAAAAGCATCACCACTTGAAGCGAAACACAGAGTTGATCTAAAAGAGTAATGAAATTATCACTTTTACATTTCAAAGAGCGTATATTTAAATGCTAAGATCGTGGTCGAGTCTTTGATTCCTGCATATCGCTTTAGTTTAACAGGCAGCAGAAGTTCATGGTATTCGGCCATGAGGCTAGAGGTTAAAAATGCGAAGAAAAATCGTGCATTACGTTGCAGTAGCACAAGCCTCGACGCTGCCTTCGGCACTACCGAAGTGGCGCGACGCAGGAAGTGGTCCAAAATATTGCCTGAAGATGCAGCCTTCTGGCCAGACAGACACGCTGTTTATCGCTTCAAATACTTCTTCGTCACCGAGAATGTGAAAAGAGGCATAGTAAGGAAGTTTGGTTTTCAATTTCGTGCATACAAAAGTTTTACCTTGCAAAACAGCCGCGACCAAATCCTCAATGTCTTTCGTACTTGTTTCCGGGGACAGTCTTGACACAAACAGGGCACTTTTTTGTGGAGCACGTTGAATGACGGCTATCTTTGATGTTTTCGAAGTTCCGACAGAGGGCTTTACGGGCTTCCGGCGGGTGACAAGGGTGAAGCCGTCACCAAGCACGGTGCCTGGCGCAACGGAGTCTCGTTGGGCTGTAGACGCTGCAGGTGGAAGGGGCCCAGTTGGTCCGATGGTATTCATCGATGTGTCAGCTGGAAGCGCATTTCGAGGTCTCGGTAAGCTCTGCTGTCGGGAACTCAAGGCGGGAAACTCTGCAGTGGCAGAGGCGTAGGACAACGGATGAGAACCGTCCGTTCTGTCTGAAATATTCGTGGAGCGTTGACTCACGAACAAAGAAACGGTGTCGTTGAGACGACGAACCTCATTGACGCAGCGAGATTTTTTCCGCTTTTAGTCGTGCGAAGTTGTCGACGAGCTCTTCCAGTACCGTTTAAATGTCTTTCTTTGATGTCGATGAACCTGCTGCGCACGGAACGTCATCGGTGTCCGTTGCCGCGTCCACCGTAGATTCCGTGGTTGAAATTCTAGGCGTAAGAACTTCGTCGTCGTCGTTGTTTTTTCGCTTGACACATTTCGCACACTTGTACTGGCTCACCCCATCTTGCAAGAGTAGGTCGTAGTCATCATTGACGATATTCACGCACTTGCAGTGAAAGCGGGTTAAACACACACAGCAAACAGTCTGTTGCTGCTTGTGGTGAAATCCCGCAGAGCAGCTGACACACGTGTCCTTCTGCTTCGCCATTCGAGCAGCGAATCTGTGTATAAGTTGAACTCTTTGCACCCGTATGAAATATTACAAGCGGGACGTGGCTAAGGCCACACATGCTACAAGGGCAATGACGGAGCTGAGGGACCATTTTTGGACAAGGGGTCACAGTTCTGTGTTGGAAAATGCGCAGACCTTGGCGCGCGAACAAAGCTAGGGTCCACGAAGGAACTTGGAGTCATAATGCATCCAGAGTGATTCGTCAACTTGTATCTCGAACGGCGGCCCCTTCCCGAAGTTCCTGCCTGTTGTCTTCACTGATGATGTTTCCTGTTTGGTAGACTAAACGTCTGATAGTCGGTGTAGCTTGCTTCATCATGATGAGTCCTGGCTTCTGGAATATTTTTTTATTTCTTTTCCCAGCGGGCGGAGGAGCTTTTCTCCACCACCCGCTGGGAATACACGTTTAATCAATACAATGACGAATACAGCCTAAATCAATGTCGCCACTCCTCAAACGCAGACCGACCTTGTGCTGTTTAGGCACTGACATTCAATTCACTATACATTTGAGGCGACAAATAAACTTGTTACTTTTCCCTCTGCGTCTTCATAAACAAATAATTCAATTATTTTAATTTGACTCCCGTGGAGCGCAGGAATTATCACACGATTCCTCGAATATGTTGAAGCCCTCACTTTCAAATTCTTCACAACTTCGTGAAGGCACATGTACATGAGTGTTCTTAGCAAGCAAGTATATGTGACACCGGTATCAAAATCGCAGACTTCAGCCGTGACAAAATAAGCATTGTTCAGTATCAATGAGGATTTAATGAACCGTGTTACTGAACGGCAAATACCGATAGAAAAAAATTAATAAATTTTATTGCACGCATCCTTTACTTTATTTTGTCAAGGCGCCATAAATTAATTTTTCGATCTAAAGTATCAGAGGAAATTACAGAGAATTCGAACTTAATCCATAGGAATAGCGCCTGCACGTTAACTTCAGCATAGTGACATCGCGGTAAGTCGCTTTGTGGGCGACAGTCATGCACCCTATACCTTCTTTTATAATTTTTTTCTGTGTTTTTTTTAATTATAAAGAATTGAATTTGACACAAACCTTATGTAATAATGCCTTCTCTCAGGAGGCCCTTATAGGGACACTGACACCCCCAAAAATCTTGTTTCATATTTTGCCAGGCGATATACTATGGTGTCAGAAGACCAACCAATCAATATCTTGCGACAGAGTCACGTATATTTTTAATAAAGACAAAAAACGACACTGCTCGAACCCGAAAACTTTGCAGTTATGTTTGTTCCGCTAGCTGTTCTGCCCTTCAGGATGAGTTGTTTTGCACACTGAAGATTTGGTAATGAGTAATGAGTGCCCGTGGTGAATTCCCGTAATCGGCTCCGGAAAGAATACCCCAAGATGTCGCTTGAAGTGTTGCCTCACAGGTAATGCATCCGAAACTGGGATTGTACGGCACAGTCTGCACAAGCTCCTAACAGATCAGCGGTAGCGGGACCAATGGCTGGCTGCAATTCCTTCAGAACAGTTACAGGCACCTCAGAAAGCGGACGCTACCCGATTTATTTGGTCCTTGCATTTTGTGGAAAGTGGCTACGTTCAGTTTGCATGTGGCAAAAGGGGAATCCCATACCATTTAGTTCGGCGACGTTTCGTCCACAACATTTTTTTTTTCAGTGGCAGTTGTAAAAAAAGAAAAAAAAATGTAGATATCGCAAAAATTTAGAAAAAAAAAAACTCGGTAGGTTTACATTTGGGATCGAACCTCCGTGCGCAGTGTGTGAGGCGGAAACCTTTCCGCTGAGCTACTGGGTAAACTCATCATAATAATGCATCCGGTCGACTGTAAGTCGGAAAGTTTGCTGCCGATTTCTTTCCAGCAAAGGAGCTCCCGGCTCGAAGTCCGGCAGCACCACTCATTGGCCACCTTCGCACCTAGTAAAGAAGTCGTACGCGTGCATATTCAACTCAAGGTACGCACTTCGTGCTTGACGTTATCGCGAGCGATGTCTTCAGCAACGAGAAAGGACGACGGCTCGGCGACATCTTCGGGCAAATCGGCTTGGTGGTCGGCGTCGTACGGGATGAATCCCAATCCTTTTGATCGTTCGACAGTTTCTCTTTCGAAGAAAGGCAGGTTCTCCGGTACCGCGAACGACAGTTCTCAAGTAGAGGTACGACGCCCGACGTCCGCTGCCATCGCCGTCCAGCACGCGAGTCCTACGATACGCGATACATCGCCATGTTGAGAATTACGCAATAAACGAACAGAATGCTTCCGTTTCTTCGTAGAACTTTTTTTTCAACCAACGCAAGTTTAATTTTTGTAGAAGCCACCAAATATAGGTTTAATCTATTTTTTTCTATTTTTAATATTCAGTGCGTACCTTCAATGACCCATGACTTTGATTAAATTTGGTGATTGTGTTTAAACCTTAGAAAACGGCCCGTGACCAAGGAGAAAAGAGTGAGCGCGACTCAAACCGTCCAGTTCTCGATCGGCGATTTTCGGGCGGAAAAAAAACGAATTTCGAGCCGCAAATTTTGTTCTGGGTAGTTGGGCCCCCAAATGTCACGCACAACTAAAAACCTCGGGGAGCATAAATACCCCGTCACTGTCGCGTGAAATCAAATTAAATTAAAATATACGGTCTCGACGCTTAAAAACTTGGCACAATTCCAAGGGTGGAGAAAATAAAAACACGAATATTTCGAGAATTCTCGTCAATCTCTGAAAAAAGTTTTCCGGTCACCCTATCTGTGGCGCTGAATGTTGACCTCGCCAACGTTCAGCACCAAGAGCAAACAATGGCACAAAAATGTTACTATTCTTTCAGTCTAGAAGTTTTTAATAATTGATGTGTAAATAGTGTCCGCTACGCCTCAAGCAGAAACGAGCCTGTCGTCTGAAACATACACCATGATATTGGCAAAAATAATATGTCGTTTAAGAATTTTGCTATTCTTTCAAATATTATTTTGAGCATTTTTTTTTTATTTAAAAGTTTCTAGTATTTTATGTATAAATCTATTCTCTTAGGCACTTCAAGCAAAAATGACGCAGTCGTCTCAAATATTCGGCAAGGCGTGAATGTGGCAATTACAAAGTGTCTGGTTTTCCTGGTTTGCCCTGTGAGTGTACCGAGGGCTCATTAGGCTGCATAAAGGGAGCTTTATCTCGCGGTCGATCGCTCATGATGGAAATGAAAAAGTTTCAAAATGTTCGAAACGACAGCCTCCTTTTTATGCGTATCTTTATCCCTTTTCTTCGGCGTTTTATTTTCTTGTGTTTGCTCTGTAGCTTGGGCGCTGCGGTCGAACTGGGATGGGAACTTATCGCTGCTGGATTTGGCACGGTGATATTTAAGGTCTGCGAACGAGGCAATGAACAGACGCACATCCGATTTTAGGCAGCGTGTTACACAAATTTGAAACTGCTGTTTGAAGTCCTGCTACGCCATGCCTTGGGCGTCAACATTTTCTGTCCTTTCTGCTTTTCATTCTCCGTCCCCTCGCATTGCAAAGTAATATAGCTTAATTCGTTGTCCTTTAAAGACACCATGTTATACAATTCGAATATCAAGCACACCAAAAATTATCTGAAGCTGAGAAACGCGTTCAATGATCCTCAATGTTTTCTGTAGCAACAAATAAATAAATATTGCAGATGTAAAAAAAAAGTTTGCTTCGTTTATTTTGTGCGTGGGATTTCTGTCCTGTTTTTAGAGTCCTCGGTGTTCCCACATAATTTGTTTCATGTGTTAGTATTGACCGTTATGCACCTATTGGAACCTAGAAATTTTAGGTAACTCAAACGCAATTTCATTCAGTAAGAGAACACTGCTACGTGGGTTTATTTTTATTTTCTTAAATTTGGGGGTATTTTTGTTTTTCGGGTATACTTTTCCCCACACATTCGGTGCTTTTGAGTGAATTGCTTTAAGTACAACCAATTTCCACAAAAAACACCGTATCTCTAGAAGAAAAAACAACACTAAAATATCCCAAAATTGGAAGAAAAAAAAAAGAAGAAAACACTCCGAAAACGCGGAACCCTAGTGGTAGCGAAGCTAATTGTTCCTCCTTTCCCCATTCATTTTTACCTCCTTTCTTTCGTAATCGGACGATGTCCACGTCGGTCACTTTGAGGTGAGAGTTCACTTCTCAAGGTCAGAGTTTTCCAGGAGAAGGCGGATGCAACACAACATTGTTACCTTGATTTTTTTTTTTTTCTTTTGAAGGCACAGTTGAGATAGTAAGATACCTTGAACTGGTGAATCACATTTGTAGAAAGTTTATTTAGGTTCGAACATAAAAGAATACTACAGCCACCGTGATTGGTTGAAATGTGTAAGCAGAATGCAGCCGAAGACTTTCCCCATCCAAACGGGGGCGCACCGGTCCTTTGTTCTAGGGGGACCTTGACCCGTATAAAACCCGACCGCCACCAGCGCAATAGTCAGAGTGACTTCAGCAGTTCCATCAAGCAGACTCGATTTCAGAAGTGTCTTCGAGTATCTGAGTAGCCATGGCAGAAGAGGAATCACCCTATGACGAGTTCTCGGGGCTTACGTTCATCGAAGAGCTACTCCGTGACGGTGACGAAGACCTGGGACACAGCTGGCCATCGAGTAGAGGGTCTCCTTTCACAAGTACGGACACTGGTCATGACAACGGGTCTCCAGAAGGTGCCAGCGATGAGAAGAACGGTGTTTCCGACGGCGCAGCGATGTGCCGGGTATGGTCACAGGGGTGTTCTTGCGGGGATCCCAGGGTCCGCAGCTTGACAGACACCCTGCAAGATGACGACAGTCAGATCAGCGTGGTAACCGGAGGAAAGTGAGTGTGCGCTTAGATTGTCGTCCGCGGCGGTTCTGGCCTCTTTATGGAACCAGTCGCAACCTCCATTGTTTCTAGAGCGTTGTTCATTGTTATCATATCGGTTTCGTCGATTCAATGCATTGTGCTTGTCACGCTTTGCCAACTGACATGTATTTAAGGGGCATTACTAACTGAAACTCTCTCGTATGTGCTGAGCAGGTTTCCGTGCCTCCACATTGCCGTCAGTGGGCTGATGGAGGACCGGAGGTACGTGCTAGCCTTGGACTTCTGCGAGATGTTTCCTGACATGAACCAGAGGTTTCTGACATTCACTGGTAAGTTTCTTTTTTTTTATTCTTTGCACTTTTAGTTGCCAGGGCGTGTTCGCTAGGAGTATTTGCGATATTTAGATTTTCACTTTCTTCCCACGACTCAAGAAATCAACGTCAGATGTCTGTAAGGCTGTGGATGATCTGTTCTGTTATGAATAATTAAGTCTTGCGAAAGAACAGACGATATAAACGTAAATATTTCCTGGAGATTGCTATTATGTATTCCTTTCTGAACCCACTGTCTATAAAATTATTTTAAAGCGGACTGTTTTGTTCATTCGTGTTTACTGTTTCCATGCTTTCTGTAAGCAAGATCTGTCTATTTGCTCGCCTTATATGACAGATGCGTTTGGCCTGCAAACCAGAGACAATTTGCAAAACAATGCCGGTGGCCGATATCTCTTCCTGCGGCTGAAAAAAGGGATTTAGAGGTCACGTAGCAGGTCACGTGACCTCAGAATCCCTCTTGCGGGCGAATCAACCCCCGGGAGAGATACCTGCACTGATCAGCACACCGGACCTGGAGAATGTGAACTCGTTAGGCATTCTAATGAATTCTGGACTTAAATTAATATACGCCCCCGGTCTCCCCCAGAGCCGTACTACATGCCTTGTCCGAATCACCTGGAGGGCCGCGCCTGGATGAAGAGGGTCCTCTACTTCAACCTCACGTCAATAGTCAACGGTGGACTTCAGAAGAGCGGGGTGAGTGGCGTTGCTTCAATTGGGTTTATTTTCTTGGACAGTTTATTGTTATTTCCAAATATGTGACGTGTGCAAGCTGTAACAACAGCAAATGTATATTTTCATTACATTAAGTGATGCTATACGCACGGCATCATGCACCTCGGTCGAAAGTGGCTATACGCACGACTCGGGGGCTTGTACCAATTAATTCATTTAATGCTGAATTTTTTTTTTTTTTTTGGGGGGGGGGGTTATTGTTTTGATATGTTCGTGGACAGCGTATTTAATTTACAGCGACAGCTGTTAAAAACAATGACGATGTCGATAGCGTGGGGTGTCGATCGTCGATATGGCCAAATGCTCGGAGAACTACAACTTCCGCCGGCTCCAGCATTTGATACTGACTCCGTAGGGTGTGAAGTGGGCGCGTAACTACAGCTACGCCACAGCTTTGACAATCTCCTTTATACAAGCTATGCTTTTTTTACAAAATGCGCAATCACATCGGGAAGCGGATAAAAGCTAGCGCGTGATAAACTAAGACCATTACAAGCCTTGCCTCCCCCCTCTCTCTCTTTCCCGTAAACAAGGCGAGACGTCGATTGCTGTGAACGACGTCATGCCTAACTCACTCATTGTTTAACGTTCCGAAGAATGGGACTACCTATGGAACAATGCTTTTGATAGGGTGCGAGGGAAGGGGTGCTTTTATTTGCAACATCTCAGGGCTCACCTGGCAGTTCGCTAACAAGACAAAAACCGGTGATTCGCCTCGCTGCATAATTATTTTGTTGTCGAGTTCTTTATTTATTTATTTATTTATTTATTACCCTCAAGGTCCGAAGACATTACAGAGGGGAGTGGAAAATACAAAGGAGTAACAACAGGCAAAATAAGCACAGTCATATATACTATAAAAATAACAAGTTATATAGAGCATCTTTAAAAATGCAAAGGTCATCAATGGTGGCAATGTCATGAGGAAGGTGGTTCCATTCTACAGAAGTGCGAGGAATGAATGAATAAAAAAATGCATTAGTGTTGCATGGAAAGACGCCCACTTTGTTCTTATGATCTAAACGACGTGAAATATAGTACGGAGGGGTTAGTAGATTGTGACGCATGGCCGGATTATGATAAATTTTGTGAAAAAGGGAATGACGAGAATATTGTCTACGTAAAGCAAGAGTGGGTAATGATAACGATAGTTTCATGGAGGTTACACTAGAAGTACGGTGGTAGTTGGAAAGTATGAAACGTGCGGATTTGTTCTGGACGGCCTCCAATGATTGAACGAGGTATTCCATGCCGGGGTCCCAAACGGAGGCTGCGTACTCCAGCTTCGATCTAACAAGTGATTTATAAAGAAGAAGTTTGAGAGATGACGGCACAGAACTAAAATTCATTCTTAAAAAGCCTAGCATGCGGTTCGCATTGTTAATAACATGTTCAATATGAATATTCCATGAAAGATCAGATGTTATGTGGATGCCAAGGTATTTATAACAGTGCACGGGCTCCAGTGGAGCGCTATTAAGGTAGTAAGTAGGACAAACGGCATTACGACGGGACACACGCATTGACTTGCACTTGGTGATGTTTAGTTCCATTAGCCATGTGCGGCACCAGTTAGTGGTGTTAGTAATCGTGTAGTGTGTCCTGTATATGTTCTTGGGGGAACCACCTGTTGCACACTGACTAAACCTCATGGGATGCCTTCTGACCTTCCGAGTTATGCGTTTCGACAGCAAAATGCACCGGGTGTTTACGATGACTGTGTGTTGTTGCAGATGACTCTGACATCCAACTGCGAGTATCTACCTACGCTGAGGATCATGGGATCTGGACATGGAGCAGCACTCTCTAGTTCTCCAACCGTTCGCTTCGCTCTGAAGAAAAGCGAGCTCCTGGCTGTTTGTCTCAAGAGCGAGGTAAGTTCAGCTGCTATCTCCGCACCGAGGTTACTGCCAGTATTGTAAGAGCAGGAGAAGTCTCTATGGCCGCTGCAGAGCCAGAATACCTCTGCTTCAATTTTTGCTCTATCACTCGATGACATAAGTGCTGCCTTTTCTCATGACACTTCAGAGCTAATTGTGTGGAACGCGTGGAGATATTTAGCAAGAAATACATTAGTGTTAGTCACGGGATTAGTATGACTCAGTGCATAATGTAACCCGCCTGTGCTTTTTCCAGGTTCCGAACAACATGGGGCCTTCGGCCAAAGAGTTCCTTCTTCTTAGACGGTACGAGATGAAGAGGTAAGCTGTGTGTTTATTTGGGGTCCGTGCTGCGGGTACTATACTATCGATTCTTTATCTATGAAATGAGGCTCGAGAGTTGTGGAGATGACAAAGGTGAAGTATGTGTGCCTTTTTGCTATATCTACGATATCTTATGATCATACCCCGTGCTATATTTTGTTATTTTGAAGTCAGCTAAAATAACGCGATTGGTTCAACCTTTGCGTTCCTTTGTGTTTGAAACCACAGAGCAATGCAGGAGAAGACGACCGGATACGGTGGTAGAACTGTTCCCGCTTTACAGACACTGTTA